>CACKRE030002608.1:113015-128751 GCA_902602495.3 Ectocarpus sp. CCAP 1310/34 | reverse complement strand
GACAGTTGTAAGCACTGTGTAACTGCCTCGAGGGTGCTTGACCATTTTAACACAACGTGGTGCGATCATCCCCCTTGCGCGGAGTGAGGGTTCTCGACCCCGCACAATACGATCTACTCGACCACCATTAGTCTATGGTTACCGCCAACCAAAAAAAAAAGTAAAAAAGAAAAACGGTAACCTGGTTTCCGAGCTCACGAAGTGGATTGGCTTGTTTTACAACGTCGTTGCCAAGCGACGAAAGCCCAACCCCGATGGCAAACACCTGGGGGGGGAAGGTGTCTCCTTAAATCTAACTTTTGTTCCGAAACTCTCTATTGGGTGTGTATGTGGTACTTTTTTCGTTTTTAGTGGTGGAGACCGCCATACAAGTACGGACCAATAGCTGTGTGACCAATTGTGCAAGAGTGATTTTATTCCCGACTGTGCCCTCCATTAAAACAATGTGTGTTGTGTTTTTTTTTTCATTCGTTTTATGAATTCAGTTGTGGGGACGCCATAACGTTGTCGTTGCTGCTGTTCCGTGCATACAAACGACACAGCATTGACGGGGGCCTTCGTCGAAACGGGCGCCCGCGAAGAGTTCACTGCGTATCTATCGTCCGCACGCTGTCTTGACGTTTCCGAGGCTATTGCATGGAAGAAAGCCTTCGCAACCGACCACAGCGGGGCGGGCTGTTTAGTGTTGGTATGCGCACAGGAAGTAATATTGACCGGCACTAGTGTATGCCGTGCACCGGCAATAAATGACTTGGGGCGATTCACTCTGTGCCAGCCGAATAAACGGCACTTGTTGTCGTCAACGGTATTTGACAGCCCCACCCACTGCCTGTATTTTCTTCTGCCGTGCGCCCGGGCAGGTTATCGACTGATAAGCAACGGCGCAAGATCATCAAGACCTTCTGAGGAAGACCGAGCGGAGGCATACGCTCGCACAAGGGGATCGGGGACGAGTTGAGAAGGAAGTTTCCGAGTGGTGCGGAATGATCGCCGTATGAGGGGGTAATTCAGACCTGGGGGTTATTCTGGCGGGAGGATTGTCTTTGTTACGCAGGTAAATACCCGCACTAAATTGAGAACCTCTAAAGGTTTTTGTCGAGACTGGGGTTCTTACAGTACTGCAGTACATAAGTACCTCTTGTGGGCAACAAACGGCCGCTACATAGGTTTAAGTGTAGGGGGTATTAACCGGGCTTACGAAGAAAAGGTGCTCTAGTCCATTTTATGGTTTTGAAATGTGTTGCGCATGTACTTCTTACCACTGCCAAGTCAGCGCCGGGGTGTAGGTAACAAATTGTGAACGGTGCTGCAGTAGAGTGGAGATGTCCCGTCCCGGAAGACATGCGCACTGATGAGAGATTGCTCATCGATTTGCTGCGAATGAATTGACACATTTGTGGAACGGATGTTCGCTAGTGGGACACATCTGCCGTAGGGCGCAGTAGATGGTGAGAGGGATCCGCTCTCGAACGCCCCAGTCAGGTCAGTTCCGTGTCGTGTATACACGTGAGCGAATGGAAGACGGTGCAGCAGTTGCGGGTATGCATTGATGAGCTCCCGATGGCCAGTCAGTCGAAACAGGGTGACAAAACGTAACGTAACGTCAGGTAGGAACATTACGTGTCAAGTATTTCGTACCTCCGTAGTAAACCTCACACGAACCCCAGTGAAGCTGAGCTGATCGTACAACCTATCAACGAACGGAGACCTCCACATGAACCTTCCTCCTCTTCGAGGGAGAATCTCTTTATCAGCTCCAGTTCGCTCCGCGCCCCCAACACAGCCGATTTTTGTCATCCCATTTATTCTGGACGTCGGTCCTCTTTCACCTTTCGGTACACTTATTGGACCCGCCAGACGGGGTCGCACAGGAGATTCTGAGTCATCTTGGAAGCATTACGTTAACTCTCTCCCACCCGACGGTCCGAGGGTAATCAATACGACTGCATGGTAGTGATGTTTCTTTTCACACCATAACGGTTGGCGTTGCTACTGGTGCCTGCCTCCACGGCTAGCAACACGAAACGAAACACCACAACAATTTGTGAACATCGGTAGTTGGTTGCGATCTCGTCAGAAAATCAAACTAGAAAAATAATGGCCGCGAGATCACGGATACAGTTGAACCCATCTACTCTTCAAGAGGACCTTCGCCGCTGGTGCTTCAACGAACATGAGCAAGCAGGAGTGGGTGCTGGCGGTGGCCGTCACAAAAAAACAGGTCGGGAACAAGCCGGACCTGGGCAAAGGTAACACCTTGCGGGCAAGCAAACCACAACCAGAACCTACAAATCATACACATACACCAAACCTTGAGTTGGCTCGATGATCGAATAGTCGACTCAATTGGCGGGGATAAGTGCAAACCAAGCGATGACGGACGTCGTGATGGCCAACAAGTGTTCTTGCGGAGCGGAAAAACTTGGTAAAAAACATATCTACGCAAAACAAAAGAAAACGAGACGTTCACTCAGAGCTGGAATGTACTGTAGTGTCACGCAGCAACCGTGTGCGAAAGACCCTTCTCGGGGTGTCTCATGCGTCCTAAATAGGAATATCATACGTCAAACCGAAAACAATCAAAGCTCTTGATCGAATGAACGGGCCGATAGGTGGTCATTTACGGGAAACGGGGGGCGTTGTGTTGGCTCTACTGACGGCATCAAGACCCCTACAATGGCTTGTGGGCGACGTCAGTGCCTACATGACAATAATCAAGAGCTACACAAGACCAAAACAAACCACCCCACAAAAGTGGAACTTCGACCCAACAAGAGTGAGTGACCAGGATAGAGCTGGCGGAGAAGGAACAGGAAGGAACGACCATCACGACATGAAGACGACCGTCTTGTTCCCCTCCACTAGGACGGCGCTCGCCAGGTGCCAACGTACAGCCCTCGCCAGCACCAGCCTCTCCAGATCTCTGCCTTTCCGAATCATGTCCGCCACCGAGTCGCTGTGGCTGATACGCGTAACGTCCTGGTAATGTTTGTTCACAACCATTCACGGGAGGGGTCAAAAATAACCGCGGGTTCCTTTCTGATTTCATTCAATTCGACGAAAAACGAGTTCCAGGCAAAGTCGCAACGGTCCACCCAGCACTCCTGTGCGATGATAGCGTGCCATCCACTTCATTCTGGGCTGAAACGGGGTAACCTTTCGGTAGTTCGCTTTCGGAGGTACCAATTGGGGCGAAATTGGAGAGCCCCCACTGTGGAGTTTCTTGGTGTTGATTCTATTCACCTTCCTGTTGAAATGCACGCCTTAGTGTTCACCGCGACACGTTTCTCCAAGTCGACTGTCAAGGCGAGTGTTTTGCATACACAAAAACTAATAGCTTTAGGGAGAAAGTGATCTCATACTGCTTACTTCTACTTCATTTGATTGCGCCACCAAGATCCAAGCCCCAAGTCCTCCAACGTCGCAACGTGGCCAAGAACAGACTGAAGAATGACCAGTCAGTCACAACGATGATAACCCTGATGGAGCAACCCTGAAGATTTGAGGTGGGGCGGGCGGCACTACAAGTACAGAGCCTAACCCCGAAAATGTACAAAAACACTCTTCATCACACAAAATACTACTGAAAGAAGCCACGCAATTAATGTACAGCAGCAATGGCAGCAATGCAAAGACACCGCTAGGAAAAAAGAATGAACCTACGCCTACAACCGGTATTATGTCATCAATGTATCAAGTCACACCTGTTCGATGATGGGGCCTGCGTCCAAGTCTGTCGTGGCGTAGTGGGCGGTAGCCCCGATGATCTTCACCCCGCGTGCGTGAGCCTTGTGGTACGGCTTGGCGCCCATGAAGGCCGGCAAAAAGCTACATATACACGAGCACAGCCGCGCAGCAGCAACCACAACAGCAGCAAAATCAGGCAAATTCAACAGCATAGACTACCAATAAAAAACCCAGGCAGCAGCAGCCTCTCAGTAACAAGCTTGACCTACAAGCTTGGCGGGGCGAAACAGTTGGGACAGGCCGGCTTCCACCTTAATCCCGACAAATGCCCCGGCACGTGCGTGATAAGCATATTGTCCCGGGACGTGTGTGATATCGTAGCAATTCTCATTGCAAATCGTACCATACACCTTGTAGCTGCAAGCATGCCAATCGAACAGTCGAACGTTTGCAACGAGTCAAGAGAAAAGCAACCGTGCCACGCAAAGTCAACACAATCCAGAAGCTTTTTACAAGCCCCACATCCGCGGCACCCCCCCGAATCCTAACATCAATGCAGGATTGGCGACGCCCGAAGATGAATATGGCGCAGCCCCCCGCAGCACCACAGAGAAGGGGGTCCGCGCGGGGCAATGCAGGACGCACCTAGCTGGCCTAACGACGACGCACCTGTGGTGGATGTTGATGGTGTGCTGCCAGTGCTTATCGCAGAAGTCCTTGGTGAGAATCTGCATGTACCTCGCCAAGACCACGAGGTCGATCGACTCCTTCTCCAGGATCTCTTCGATCTGTCCCGTGTTTGCCGGAGGGAGGGAGGAAGTCACCGGTGCATCAGCAGTAGGGGTGGTGGTGCTGTTGGCTTTGGGGGCTGAGGTGGAACTGTGATCGTTTCGCGAGAACCGGCTAGCAGGCAAAGCGACAGCAGTGTTGTTGACGCGACGTTTGTTACTGTCAAAAACACAAGTGTGAAATTGGTTGAGGTTTCACGGCCGTATTCGGCAATACCTAACAGTTAAGAATTGTCCAATACTTGACAGTTAAGATTTATTCACTCCTTGCTGTGGAGGATATGTATTTATCATCGACCGCATTGCATCGGGTCAAAAACATCGGAACCAAACAACATTTGAAACAAAAACAGCGAGAGCAAACAGCATCTGAAAAACAAAAAACATCGGGAGCAAACATCATTTGAAAAAGTGGAAGGACGTCTGGAAGTTCCTGGCCCCTACACTTCACTAGAGTAGGGGCCCCGGAACGGAGGCTCATGGTTCCCTGACTAAGGCCGGTCGCACGGTAAGACACCGGTGAAATTGCGTGGCGATATGGAATTTTCAACTTCTTCCACATTCTCAAGTCCAGCTGCATACAGGGACCACTGTTTATGACGCTTGTACATCACTGTCGCTCCACGATTGTGCTAGGAACAGTACCGCGATACGTGTCAGTGGGGCAACGTTACCTGAATCTCCTGCACCCGTTTTCCTCCCTGATCCTTAGGGGGTATCGGCAGGTGCACAAACGGGACGCCGAACATATCCGCCACGTTCCTGGTAAAACCCGTAGCAGACATACGTTACCACATACCATGGAGAGGAACGCCTCGGTACTAAATAGGTTGGTGGTACAAAACGTGCATGAAAAACGCCTGAAGGTAAACGGGACGCCAAATATATCCGCCACGCTCCTGGTAAAACCCGCAGAAGACATACGGCACCACGTGCCACGGAAAGCAACGCCTCGAGACGAAGCTGGCACAAAGTGCATGGATAATACCGTCCAAGACGACACGCCGGTACACTACACTGTGCACCCACGGACCTAGGCACCGGAGCGCATGGCAATGTCTCGACAGCCAATCTTCTTGCGAACAGGACAGAGTGTATAGAGAGTATACATAAAAAAAAATACATATGTTTGCCGCTGCTGTCGTGGAGTGAAAAAACACGCCGCACCACTTTGTAGCTCGGCGTTTGAGACGCCAAGGAGAGGTGCGTCTGCTATTCGCTAAAATTGGAAAGTTGCGAGGAACTTCCCCTCTTGCCATTAGTCTTCATAGAAGAGCTAATTTAGCGAACGAAAAAAATTGTAACGTCAGACGGAGCGAAACGCGTTCGGTGTTTTCGGCGTAGAGTGTCTTCTCGATGGATGTGATATAGTCAAGCGCCAGCGTGGTCGAACATACTCAAGCCGTTCATTCAACTTACAGAGACAGCTAGCTTTCACGGATGAGAGCCTTGCAGCATAGCCACCAAACCAACCGGTTGCACTTGCGCCTCAACGTGCACATTTCACGAACGAAGCGCGACACACCCAAATATCTATCCTACGTGCCTACCCTCGAGTCAACACGCTCCGTGCATCACCTCAGCTTGTCGTGATTGCTGATGATGGTCGACACTACGCAGTCCAGCTCCCCGCTTCGGTGTCTGATTAGAAGGTCGTATAGACTTCAAGTAGAACGCCGTCGTGCCGTTTCGGGAGAATTTATTACGACGCGGGGAGAATAATCCACCGCAAACCCGCAAAATGGGCACCAAGGAAGAAGATAGACGGAGGAATGGAAAGTGAAACAAGGGAAACAGAGGACGGGTCAAGGACTGTAGGGTGATAGGTCCGGAGTGAACAAGGGGGCACGCACAATGGAAACCGCAGACAAGAGCAGGGTGCGCGACGCCCAGTTATGAGCAAAGTGAGGCAACGCCAGAAAGCAGGCAGTTGGTTGTATTTTACACCCCGACTGTGTGTGTAAAATGGCATGGTGATGGCAGGGGAACGGGGACGAAAAAGCCATGATGATAAGAAGGGAACCGCGACTTACAGCGGTCTTCGGGGTGATAGACTCAAAGAGATGATGGAAAGGGTGTAGAAGTACATTATTATCATCCACATTGCTTGGATGAACACGTCACGTGCGGCTGCTACAGGCGGAATGCTTTGCTCCAGTTCCCCTCTGACGTCTCACCTCTCATCTCCAACGGCTAACAGCAGGAGGAGGAAAATGCCATGACCCCACGCAAAGGAAGGTTCTGATTCACCGCCGCGGTATGAAATATCCCTCTACCTAACCCATCCATAAGGGTGATCGAAAAGAGTCAGTTCATAAGGTCGGTAGACACAGATTCCTACAGAAGCACAAGCAAGAAAACGAAAAGGGTGGCAGATATCAAGGCCAACCAACCGCGTACTATCATGCCGTTTAGGCGGCGCGATGAAAAACAGAAGCAGGTCGTTGACTCACCAATGGTCATCCTTGGAAACCAGGATAGCCACCTTCTGTTTTCTGTTGCGGTATGTGATGGACCACTCCATCTTGTACCGCCCGGCTAGCTGGAAAATGTTGTTGGTCCGGTCATGCATAGCCCATCCAAACATCCATCATCCAACCGTTCGAAAAATTGGTGGGTCCAATCGGGCAAAGAATCCCCGCCCGTTCGTCCGTCGATTCGCCCATACATCAATCGCGGTTTGGTCCATCCAGACATGCAGTGGATGTGTTTTCCATCCATTCGTCCGTTCACGCCGTCGTTCATCAATGAGCCCGTTCAACCCAACCACCGAGTGCAATCCAAACAGTGGTTCAGCATGGGGGGGGGGGACAGCACAGTGAAAGAACGGGGCGAAAGTACAGACAATACCGACCCACCAGAGCATCCTACACCACCCTGCTTCTAAAAACCATAAGCAACAAACACAGGTCTTGAAGATATCTACGCCGCGCACGAAACTCGATTCGCTTCGACGTTTCCAAGCCCAGCCAACAACGTCCACCACCTCGCGGGAGTGGTATGCCGATCACGGGTGGCGGCTGTATGCATGCGGAACACGAACAACGACGTCATGGCTGCTGCTTTAGCCATGGCTGCTACTCTAGCCACGGCTGCTGCTCTAGCCATGGCTGCTGCTCTAGCCATCACCTCTTGTAGCGCTTGCTCCATCACCCCGGTGTTCGCGGCACCGATGGTCATCAGAGTGCTTTCGACGGAACACATCGCCGCCACCAGATAGACGCCACATTGCCGACCCCGACACCACCAAACATACAAGACAGCAGTGATATCACATGGTATAAAGAACGCAGGCGTTGATCGATTGACACGGCATTGGTGGCAGTGGAAAGAGCGGCATCAACGGGCGCAATAGGGGGGTGAGGTGAGTGGGTAAGCGGGGTGAGCGGCCAGCGAGAAAGGTCAGGACAGATACAGGCCACGTTCAGGCATCAAGCAAGGTAGCGTACGGCGTCAGAGAAAGGGAGGGCAGGGGGAAGCCGTGGCCGTGCTCTGTTTCGTCGACAGGGATGCCATGGGAATTGCTAGAAAAGGGGGGTGGGGTTTCACGTGAGAATGATACGCTAAGTTATGTTCTTATTCTTGATTCTTTTGGGCAGGACGCTTAAGCAATACGCGTTCGCTTGCACCGAAAAGACTTTGCCAGATCGGTACCGGCCGGTATCGTATCGTATCGTATCGTATCGTATCGCACCAATGATGAACTCAATACAGTCGTAGGCCCTCCAGTAGGCTGGCCATAGAATGCGGGTGCCCGCTACAGGGCGGGTGAAGTCGGTTGGCACAGTGGAATATTCAAGACGGTATATACATCGAATTGAGTGCCCAGTAGGGTGGGTGGATCGGTCTGGCGCATACCTTCCTCTAGAGGGCCTACGATTGTACCCAACAGTGTCTTGATGGCAGCCTGCGCTTGACACGTATGATGCCAAAACGACAAGCCAAAATGAAGAAACTTAGCGCTCCCTAGAGTTTCGGCGCATAGCAGTGTTCAGATTGGTCACCAAGACTTCCTTCCACACCCACCCCAAAACAAAAAGTGCGGACCGAAGCTTAAGGTTCCCGGGGTGGCGAATGATGTCAGTCACAGAAGTCACTCACTAGTCGACCTTCAACCGCTGGAAGTATACGGCCGAACTGGGGTCGGTGAACTGGTCAGTTTCCACGATGTTGATGCCGTACCCGTGAAGAAGGTGCGCCACAGCAGCCACCTGCAGTTAATTTCCACGGTACTGTTTCACGTTATGTACCCCGGTGAGGAAACTATTCCACGGTTGCAACAAGATGTTCCACATAACCACATGACAAAAATAAATTACGGCACGGTATTCCGCATGTTTGGGTGACAAGCTGCAGTACAATGGCTGCAGCTCGGCATTCCATACACCCTCGTGATAAGCTAGAGCGTGCACATACATACGAGGTTGTCGGCCAATCGGAGCTCAATTCTGATTTTGATTCTTGGTGCTCGTTGATTGTGTGCTGCCTGGGACTGGAGGCCTTGGCCCTCCGCACAAAAGGAGGGAAACGAAATAAAACGCCTGAACTTTTTCTCGAATCTCCACATCACTCTTTCACCCTCATTAGCCAGATGCTATTGTAGATGCTGTTGTTGGTGGAACCTGGCATGATACAGCCTACTTTCAAGCAACGTAAGACGCCAATGTTTGGGGAACGTGGTGTGATACGAGGAAACTGGGGTATGTGCATGTCCCGCTGAATCTACTGACTGACTGCTGTGGATGGCCGACAGGCAGACAGGCAGGCACCTGAAACTCGGACGAAGCCGAAAAGACCCCAAAACAAAGCGGGGAAACAACCACCCGAACTGCCGTTGGCACAATTGGTTGTTGCCCTATGTTGCTATGAACAATAAATGCACCGTCCTAGCCCTTCCTGTCCGTCCCTGTTGTTATGAACAAATTGCACCGCTCTTGCCCTTCCTGTCCATCGCTGTTGTTACCATTTTGTTCGGAAAAATAGCGAGCATTCCGACAATCACATACTTGTTGAATGGCCCCGATACTTTCCCGAACAAAGGGAAACGAACCAAACCTATGCATACCGTTGTTACCCTTCCTGTCGTTTAGAATCACCGTAACTCGCTCACCACTCCCGTCTGATCCGGACACTTGATGTTGATCACCGCCGTGAAGGTGGCCGGAGGGGGCGACGCCGTTTCACCCGCAAGCTCCGCCACGGCCGGACGAGCACCGCCTCCGACAGCCCCGGCAGCAGCAGCGCCTCCTGCTGCTGCAACGCCGGGAGCTTCGCCTGCCCTTGCAGGCGTCGGTGCCACCAGATCGCTCATTCTTGTGGATGTAATCGCGGAGGCTTCGTCCCCGCTGCTGTTCTTGTTGTCAGCACCCGTTGCTGCTGTTGTCAAAACCCCTGTTTAGGTGGTGCAGCACGGAGTAGAGAACGGCAAGGTGTAAGGGAGGGGCAAAACAACGGGGACCGCCTTCGCGCGATCAACAAGATTACGAGGACATACAAGAGGGAGGGGGGACGCAGACCCTATTCCCTAACCCCAACCCCAACCCTAACCCCACTTCCTCGATTGCATACTGTACTCAACATGTTTTACAAAAACGACAAAATCCTGCGACGGGTACTGGTCAACTGGCGGATGGTTGCTCCCAAGTGCGAGCAGGTGCTTGACCCGAGCCATGTTATCTTCGCAGTCTGCTTTGTCGGCCATCGCTATGGTACCACCGGCGGAACTTTGACGCTCTCGTTGTGCATCGAGGGTCATCGTCAAGACGCAAGCTTGGATGGAAGCGTCAATTACTTACTTCTTGTAGACGTGGAAATTAAGGTACTAACTACCCCAAGGTTGCATAGGATACCGCATTGCTGCAAGCGGATTCGCGGACTTTCTGGACCGTACAGTAGCCGCAGCATTCCAATACAGGAGAGGGTGGCTTAACCCCTGCTTAGTGACATGCCCTGTTTACCGACCACGAAATCACGTGGCACCGCTGCACCCCGGTAGAATACTGACTGATACTGACTGCCATTAGTTGTTGGTTCGGTTTAGCGACGTGCCCTGAATAGCGGCCACACTTGGTCGTGGCACTAGTCTAGGGATCGCTAAACCGGGGCCCCCACTGCATTACTATTACATACGTGGCGACAGTAACAGCAGGTATGAGCGTGCCAGCGCGCTCGTCGCTGCTTCAGAAGCCTTCGGGATGTAGGTTCGAATCTCAGCAGAACCACAGGACCACAAGAACTGGAATTTTTTCTCACATGGTTGTATGGTGCCGAAATAAATGTGCAAGCGCATGATTCGTGTGTCCACTAAATGGCAGAAGAGTTGACGGTACGGTATGGCACGATGAGGGAAGGAGGGACTCAATCCTCCTCTTCTCGTGACGAAAAGTTAAGGCGAGCACCACAGATGTAAGGGTAGAACGAGATCAGAACAGAACAACCAAAAAACTCCTCTAGACTACTACATTGGCCTACCTCCTGTGTGATGACCTCAAGAACATATGAATACCACAAGGTGTAAAATATACCATGGTACTGTATGAATAAGAAAGAGTATACCTTCGGGTCCAACTTTAAAAACTCCTCTAGACTACTACATTGGCCTACCTCCTGTGTGATGACCTCAAGAACATATGAATACCACAAGGTGTAAAATATACCATGGTACTGTATGAATAAGAAAGAGTATACCTTCGGGTCCAACTTTATGTTAGGACACCTTTCTTGGGTAAGTTAGCATGTGACCACGGGAATCGACAGCTTCAAGTGTGAGATAAGTTCGGGCAGATGAAGGTACTGAGATCGGAGCGGTTGTTAATGTGAAAATGACAACCAGAGTGAAGAGGATGGCGCACACACAGCACGGGATGAAGCATCTTGTGCCTCCAACGATGAACACGATCTTCTTTTTCCTACAATCGTGTCGGCCGGCGTCGGCTGGCTAAAGTTGCAAGCAGGCTGCTGATGGTCCCATCAATCAGCGCTAGCTGCACGAGGGGGTGCAAGATGGCCGCTACTGCTGCTATTGCGAACGGCCTCTAAATGACTTCGGTAGCATAAGGTATCAATTACACCCTGGACAGAGGTTAAATCTCAATTACTCTGCAGCAAGGCTTGCGGTGCTGTGACTGGTGGTGTGGGAGTACGGATGTGTACATCCTCTTCGACATGAATAATCTAGCTTTGACAATCGGTCCTATCTCCTTAACTGGGAGTTGGCAGAAGCAGTAGTTCCCACCACTATCAGCGCTGCAGCTGCAGCAGACGGCCTCAGTTCGTTCAAGGGGCTCTTGGGAGTTTACATAAAAGTACAGCAGCAGCCCGGTGACAAACGCTGGTTGGCCTGTTGGCCTTCGAGATCACGAGATCACGACATCATGATATCACGACCACCGCACAGCAGTATCTGAGCGGGTCAACGCTTGTTGCTCCAATGTGTCCTTTACTGTATATACATAGGATGCCACATCGGGATTCTCTTGCTTGTAGCTGGTAGCGGGAATGAGGGACGAATGCATGTATGGTGCAGCGGTACAAGAAGTTTTCCAATTGTACGCCCCGAAAAATCTTTGGGTGTACCCGTAAGATTGCGCGTCAGCGCACAGGGGTGCGAGCGATGTTCAAAGCGTAATTTCTCCACAACATGAGAAATGTCAAAAAGGTCGGTCTTGGAAATATCTCATCGAGAGCTTTCCCGAGAGGAGTATCAGTTGGCGCTCGCACCCTTCTGGTTGTAGAGAAATTACGCTGTAAAAATCGATCGCACACCTTGCGCTGACTCTCAACCTTAACGGTAGTCTACCCGACTGCTGTACTGCAACTGCTGCATGTATACAACACTAGACATTGCCTGTAGGTTTTCAGAAAAAGAGTAATGCAATCGACTGCTGCTGCCCTTGTCCAACCTCATTCCTCGGGAACGACTCGGGAGCGAGCTGCCTCGCAAGAGCATCGGGCCTCGACAGATGGGGGCTGTGTATACACCAGAACATCGGTCGCATGCATCAAAAACCCAAGATAGCCTAAATGCGTTGTTGTTGGTACAGTCGACCCCGCTTTAAGGATGCACATGGTTGTTCCTGAAAAAAAGCGTCCTTACAGCGGGGTTGCGTCCTAAAAATTCAGGGGACGATAGCTCACCCATCCAATGGAGGCATGCTATACCTCAAAGTACGCGTCTTTTGCTTAGGAAGGGGGTGGTATGAAAAGTCAGCATCGCCGAGACGACTGGCAATCGTTTGTTGACGTCGAACATATTTCCAATNAAGCCGGGACGGAGCACGCCGGGTTCTCACCGGACCAGGCTCTCACATCACCAAGCGCGAAGCGCCGTGAGATATTCGGCGAGTCGCATGAAGGGTGCACTGCATCCTGCTAAGGATTTTCGGCATCTTGTGCTTACTTCCTTGCGTACGGATGACAGCTGCGTATGACTTAATTTATTTTCTGGTGCTTTCACTTCCTGAGACAGTTGTAAGCACTGTGTAACTGCCTCGAGGGTGCTTGACCATTTTAACACAACGTGGTGCGATCATCCCCCTTGCGCGGAGTGAGGGTTCTCCACCCCGCACAACATGATCTACTCGACCACCATTATGGTTACCGCCAAAAAAAAAAACGGAGGTAAAAAAAAAAACGGTAACCTGGTTGCCGAGTTCACGAAGTGAATTGGCTTGTTTTACAACGTCGTTGCCAAGCGACGAAAACCCAACCCCGATGGCAAACACCGGGGGGGGGAGTACAGCAGTCGGCGCCGTGTTATAAAACAACTACCGTACACAAGTTTGAACTTGGCCAACTAATGTACTGCATAGCCGGCAGCGGAAGAAGGACGAAAGTCCAAATTGACATACATTTATCTCATTCTTGTGAAACAAAAAAAAAAACGAGCGTATTTCAGCGTTGCACCGAGGAACACCAGTACATTTCACTGTCCCGGCGGATACCAAAAGCTACTCTGACGGCTTTTCCTTCCACATATCGCGAAGAGTTCCCTGAATCTCCCCTCGCGGCTTGGCTCTACGGCTCTGTTGAGTTGCATGAGTAAACGAATGAACGGTCTCCGAAAGAAGGTACTGCGTCTCACGGTACTCGCCACCCATTCCCTTCGCGTACAAATACAGATAGCGCCCGCAGTAAAGAAAAATTCTGTGAGAAAAAAGGCTCAACTTTGTACGAAAATAAGCAAAAAGGGCGAAGAAACATAGCTCAATCTCGACCACAACGTAAGAAACACCCCAGTAAGGAACGCCATGGTGCGATACCCCCATGACATCAGAAATCTGCGGTGCTCCCAACCCCCTCCCCTCCCAAGCTGAACAGAAGTGCATATTGTTGTAGGAGGCAGAGCCCCCCCCCGCTCCCCCGCTCCCCCTCGCCCCTGCTGTTCACAGTGAGTGCTGTACTGTACTACTGCCACACATCGCGGACAACCATATGTTCTCCGCTGTTGTACGGGTTTGATGGCACTCTCCCCCTCCCTTGNATATATATATTTGATTAACACACACGTGCTCTTCCAGCACGGACCGAAGTCAGTACAGGTCCTGTTTCAGTGAACATATGCGCGGGCTCTCACGAGGGGGCCCGCACTTGGACCCCCAACAGTATACCCCCCGCACACATGTTCTCTGCAGATCGGATCTTGTATCCAAGTACCCCAAACAGCCCCCCTGCTTGATACAATATACGATCTGGAAGTCCAAGGTGGATCATCTTCCAACCAATACAAAAACACAAATAACCACTCGAGAAACATCCTTACAAAACTGGTTACGCATTTAACGCAAAGCGTCTGCATCAGTTTATCCATGAACCCAATGTATTCTCAAACCGTCAAAACAAAAGAATCATCCTCAGAAGAGTCCCCAACAAATATCTGCGCTACATCAGACAAGCGTCAGAACGGTGACGGACAAATCTAGAAAAACAGCTTTAAATGAGTTGACACAACATCTTCAAACAACACAAAGTTTCAACTTCTCGACCAATTGAAACAAGCATTCGGAAAGCACAAAGGCCCCAACCATTATTCGTCAAAACATGTCAAACCCTTCCTCCAATATAGCGTCCAAGGACCAAATCCTAAACAGCGCGTACGTGCTATCAGTGCCTCAGCTGTTGTCCAAGAGACGATAGAGATATAAGCAACTATCCATGCAAACAGCTCCCCTGCCGCAACATTTCCCGAAACATGCAAATTTTGTGCCACCCTTCTCTCAGTACCAATATCAATACGCAACAGCCCCCCAGCAGGAACATTTCCCCGAGACATACATACAGATCTGCCTGCGTTTTCTTCCCCTCCTATTCAACCACCAGAAGATCTCAAAACATCAAAGTGTATGAGACAGCTCCCCAGCTGAAACGCGCCCTGCAAACACAAGAAAAACATATACGCATTCGCTAGTGTTGCGTCTGGAATCATTGGAACCATGACAACACATGCCATCCCCCCCTAATTCTCGACGCAAAACACAGCTTAGGAAACGCGTCCACAGAAAAAAAATGCTTCCTGAATATTCATCACAAAATCACGGTGGAAGCAAAACGCGCTCTTGTGCAACGGTTTCGTGAGGAAGTCCGCATGCGGAAAAGTCGTGGGCACATGCACAATCTTAAACTCGATGTGGTGGCGGGGTTGACCGCAAGGTGAAGAGCCCCCTCGTTATCCTCGAACAGCAGCGTGCACCCGACATCGCGACCCGGAAAAATAAAACCCCAAATATACCGCAAGAAAATCGCCTCCTTCATTCCGTCAGCCATCGCAACATACTCTGCTTCCGTCGACGACAGGGTCACACTTTTCTGCGTCGTAGACAAAAACGAAACACATGCACCGCCGCACATCACAACTGCTCCCGAGACCGACCGCCGGTCAGTGGCCCGGCTGGCATAGTCGGAGTCAACATACAAGCGCAAATCGATACCCTCCCTTGAACCCCGCTGAAATGTAATACCAAGAGTACTCGCGAATCTAATGTACATCGCAATGTGCAACGCAGCCTGCCAGTGTATGCTCTTCGGTGCATGGGAATACCTCGCAACGGACCGCACGGCATTAAGGATAACCGGCCGAGTCTGGATAGCAAGCCATATGAGGTGACTTACCAAAGAACGAAAAGGCTCAACAACATCAGGTTCGTCAGCAGAAAAATCGTCAAGCTTCACTCCAACAGGCATCGGGGTCTCCTTGATGCGCGTGACACCAAACTTCGCAACCAAGTTGACAGCAAAAGTTTCTTGCGACAATGTAAGCGTACCAG
>CACKRE030002608.1:98097-112463 GCA_902602495.3 Ectocarpus sp. CCAP 1310/34 | reverse complement strand
CAAGCATTCGGAAAGCACAAAGGCCCCAACCATTATTCGTCAAAACATGTCAAACCCTTCCTCCAATATAGCGTCCAAGGACCAAATCCTAAACAGCGCGTACGTGCTATCAGTGCCTCAGCTGTTGTCCAAGAGACGATAGAAATACAAGCAACTATCCATGCAAACAGCTCCCCTGCCGCAACATTTCCCGAAACATGCAAATTTTGTGCCACCCTTCTCTCAGTACCAATATCAATACGCAACAGCCCCCCAGCAGGAACATTTCCCCGAGACATACATACAGATCTGCCTGCGTTTTCTTCCCCTCCTATTCAACCACCAGAAGATCTCAAAACATCAAAGTGTATGAGACAGCTCCCCAGCTGAAACGCGCCCTGCAAACACAAGAAAAACATATACGCATTCGCTAGTGTTGCGTCTGGAATCATTGGAACCATGACAACACATGCCATCCCCCCCTAATTCTCGACGCAAAACACAGCTTAGGAAACGCGTCCACAGAAAAAAAATGCTTCCTGAATATTCATCACAAAATCACGGTGGAAGCAAAACGCGCTCTTGTGCAACGGTTTCGTGAGGAAGTCCGCATGCGGAAAAGTCGTGGGCACATGCACAATCTTAAACTCGATGTGGTGGCGGGGTTGACCGCAAGGTGAAGAGCCCCCTCGTTATCCTCGAACAGCAGCGTGCACCCGACATCGCGACCCGGAAAAATAAAACCCCAAATATACCGCAAGAAAATCGCCTCCTTCACACCGTCAGCCATCGCAACATTCTCTGCTTCCTTCGACGACAGGGTCACACTTCTCTGCGTCCTAGATAAAAACGAAACACATGCACCGCCGCACATCACAACTGCTCCCGAGACCGACCGCCGGTCAGTGGCCCGGCTGGCATAGTCGGAGTCAACATACAAGCGCAAATCGATACCCTCCCTTGAACCCCGCTGAAATGTAATACCAAGAGTACTCGCGAATCTAATGTACATCGCAATGTGCAACGCAGCCTGCCAGTGTATGCTCTTCGGTGCATGGGAATACCTCGCAACGGACCGCACGGCATTAAGGATAACCGGCCGAGTCTGGATAGCAAGCCATATGAGGTGACTTACCAAAGAACGAAAAGGCTCAACAACATCAGGTTCGTCAGCAGAAAAATCGTCAAGCTTCACTCCAACAGGCATCGGGGTCTCCTTGATGCGCGTGACACCAAACTTCGCAACCAAGTTGACAGCAAAAGTTTCTTGCGACAATGTAAGCGTACCAGCATCCCAATCGCGTGAAAAACGAACTCCCGCACACAAGCGCAACGCTCCGAGGTTGGTGATGGGAACGTAGGCGTTCAAGTCTCGGCCAAACCTGTCCCACCGACTCTTCCGCCCGATGGAAAAGATGTCATCCACATGCACCACAACTATGATGGAAAGCACACCATCCTCGATCAAACGCATGACACACGCATCAGCAGCACATTGGTCAAACTCAAGAGATGTCATGCCCCGAACAAGGTGGTGGTGCCACGTGCGTGACGCCTGCTTCACGCCATAAAGACTACGGGCAAGTCTCACAGTCTTATCCGAAAGGGGCCCACAACCCTGCGGCAGACGCACGTACAGGATCTCACCTAACTTCGATTGCACAAACGCTCGATCAGCATCAAAGTGGCACATGTCGCAACCCATTTCACACGCGATAGCAGACAAGAGGCGAATACTCGGATGGGTAGGGCACGGGATAAAAGTCTCAAAATAGTCAATACCTTCACGCTGAACGAAACCCCTAGCGACAAGCCGAGCCTTTGCACGCAAAACATCACCGAATCCATCAGGTTTCCACGTGTAGACCCATTTGGCAGAGATGACGTTCGTTCCTCGTTGCTAGAGCCCTCCTGCCGGCTCGAACGTGCCCGCCCCAACCAGACCATCCATCTCCCGCTTCTCGGCTGCTCCCCAAATGGCGCTGTGCCAGCCCCACATTAGCTTGCGCGTGCGTCGCCGGGGCTCGCTGCGGGTGTGGCGCTGTGGAAGGCACGGGAGGGTTGGGCGGGGGGGAAACAGCCAAGGGTAAACTCTCCCCCCGCTCGCGCGCCCTCCTATCCCCGCTCAAACTGCTGCCGTTGCCGTTGGCGCCGCTCCCGCTGGTGCCGCTTGGTGCGAGCATCACCCCCCGGCATGTGCCCATGCATCTTTACCTCGATCGAACGGGAGGTCCGCTCCCAGCACGGGCCCCCTGGTCGCTCTCCTCCACGGGAACCGCTTCCCTCTGTCAAAGGGATGCGTTGACGCTCCATGCCAGGCCGCGCCATCTCCGCTGTCGCCGCTGCTGCTGCTGCGGCCACCGCTGCTCCGGTCCTCCTTACCACCGCTGATGTGATCTCCCTCCTCGCGCACCTCCTGCGCAAATAATCCTCCCGGGTCAAAAGGGTACGACGCGCCCCTCTCGAAACCGTAGATGCCGTCGTCTCCACCGCTGCTGCAGGTCAGGCCGCCGCTGTCGGCGCACGTATCTCGACTGCCCGGCGTCAACGCGGCAACCGGGGACGCCGCTGCTTCTGCTGTCCCCACCGCCGCCGTTTCCGTCGCAGCCACTGCCGTTGACGCTCCATGTGGCGGTACTCCTGCCGCCGCAGCTCTGGCCGAAACCGCCGTTGCGACCGCCGGTGCGGATGCCGTTCCACAAATCCCAACAGTTGAAGATGGGGCAGCAGGACGGATCTCATCGGCATGGTTTGCTGTGGGTGATGGCACAAGTGAGGCTGCTGGCTGCTGGCTGCTGCTGCTGCTGCGACGGTAACTGCTTGGGTTGTTGCGATGCCGCGAATGGCGAAACTACAACAAAGCGGTTTGGTCCGGGAATCTGCCGCATTGCTACACTTCTACTGTACCCGGCCTCCATGAGATCCAGTTCTGCGCGTTTCCGCGCTACTGCAGATGCTACACGTGATGTCGTGGGTCGCGGGGGAGAACAAGTGGCGGGTGCGTAACTGCGTTGGGAGAAGATACGTTGGCGGGGGCTTTTACCAGCAAAGACGCCACAAACGAACCGGCAGCAGCCCCCCCCCCCTTCTCGCCAACAAACACCCCACCACTCACCTGTCCAACCACACCACGGGTGGAGCCGGCCGCCAGCTGTTGTTGCTGCGGCTGCTGCTGAAATCCACCAGTGCTGCCATACACCACGCCTGGCTTCTGCTGCTGTTGCTGCTGCTGCTGCTGGAACACAGACCCGCCGCCAAAGCCACCGTTCCTCCGCTGCTGAAACGGTCCGCGGGCGAGGTTGAACTTGCAATACTGATGTACATGACCTTTCTCTCCACAGCAGCTGCATTGGTGCTGCTGCTCGGGAGGGGGAGCAGCGGGAGGGCGTGGGCGTTCGTTGGGCACCAGCTGCTGCTGATGCTGGTTCCGGCTGTGCCCTGTAAGGAATTGGTTGTGGCGGCTGCTCTGCTGCTGCACTCCTCTCGTCACCTGCTGCTGGTGTCCACCGTACCACACATGGGGCTCCTTCCCCTCTCTCTCTGAAAAAATTTGATTTGGATCGATCCGTTCGTCCTTGTCAAAAAATAACCTCCCTGATCAACCGGCCCACCCCCGGCATGTACACCTCCTCCAGCTGCCCACCCAGCTTGACCACCTGCTGCCTTCCCAGCACTCCCTGACGCAGCGATCTTGTCCATCACTAGTTGGACTTTCTTGCTGAATTCCTCTACCGCCCTTTCCGCGGCTGCTGCCCGCTCCGCAGCTGCTGCCTTTCCTGCAGCATCCTCAGAATCCGACATCGGTCGAACTTATACGATTAATCGTGTTTGTGTACCGCTGTGGCCACCCACGGAGGTTGCCGTGCCCACCCACGGTATGATGCCTGTCTGGGGACAGTGTTAACCCAGAGGACCGATGCAGAAAATATATATCCTTGATTAACACACACGTGCTCTTCCAGCACGGACCGAAGGCAGTACAGGTCCTGTTTCAGTGAACACAAGCGCAGACTCTCACGAGGGGGGCCGCACTTGGACCCCCAACAGTATACCCCCCGCACACATGTTCTCTGCAGATCGGATCTTGTATCCAAGTTCCCCAAGCAGTCCTCAGAGATCAAAAGATAGAACAAAGAAAAGTCTAAGGACTAAGAGAATCGGCAGGATGCGACAGTCCAAAGGAAGAAGAAATGCCATTTACGAAATGGACGACTTGGGCCGGTTCTTCGACCAAAAGAAGGGATTGATTGGTGAGGCTCGAACCGATTTTGACGTTTCTTTACTGCGGGCGCTATCTGCAGGATCGAACGTCCTCCATGCGAAAGGTAACCTCGCCCTCGGTGAGGGACGAGGCACGACTCTTTTGTTGGCGGCATCAGATGGACCGCCGGTAGATGGGAGGAATCTATCCATACCAACACCCAGTTGCAGCTGCAGCAGCAGACCGCTCGCTACTTCTGCTGTCTGTGCGTCGCTACTTCTGCACTTACTGTGGTGCGTGGTTCGTGCAAAGAGCAACCCGCAGGCCCGCAGGACACAACATAAGGGGGTACGCGGCAGAAACACGGGGTACCCCATTATCGTATGTTCTACCGGGCCCCCGATGAAAACAAGTTTCCTTTAAGCGGGGAGTTCCTCAACGCGAGCGTCCTTAGAGCGGGGTCGACTGTACGAAAACGAAAACGAACATGTTGATACTGATGGTGAGGGCACCTACCGTACGTATAATGGTTGATTTGCATACGTTCGATGAGCATCGAACTGAGAAATACCAGTTATCACACGCATACTACATAGTGCTGACAAGGCGACGAGTGAAACATGGACCATCACCACTCCAGGCTTGTCCTACGCAATACTGTACATAACACACACGTGCAGTGCAGCAAAGGGTGTTGACCATGAAGAACCCCGCCGTAACGGAGATGTCTAGAATACAGTACATTTCCGTCAGAGGTCAGAGGATCGCCATTGGGATTTTCATCACTGCATAACACGCACAAACCTCCTCGAGGCCCGTGCCGATATACCCGACAAAGGGCCGTCGAACTTGCTCACCACGAGCCAGCACCTTCCACGACCACGCCTATGTGCACAGCAGCCCAAATGCCAGGGTACAGCAGCAGTGGAACAGGCTGCAGGGAGTGTTCAGCAATGTTGGTTTTCGGGGGCACCGCAAGTGATACTATGAGTAGGGGCGTGTTGCCGTCAACATGCTACCGCCGTTGTACGGTACGTACCAGTCATCATCATTCCGGTCATTCACCATCCATAGCGACAAAGCAGCTCAGTTGTGTAGCCTGCCCTGCATATTAGCACATCGAGACAGACCAAGGTGAGAAAAGGCTGTCAAGCAACAGAGGAGACGGGTAAATGGGCAGTGCGTATATTGTGTTCAATTTTTTAATGGACCATCATCGCCGCTGTATAGGATACAGCATAGACTACTTCTGTAGCACGAGATCACTGCTGTCATACAGACCGCTCAGTCACCAGACAACCCTCGCGTCCTTCTTTGGCAATTATCCGTAAGTGGTGGCCAAGGTAGTGGGCTGGGAGCGCTCCGCCGTGTGTACGGGTCGATGAAAGACTGTACGCACTTGCTCCTGTGCATCCATTCCCAACACACCCCACAAACAGCACTATGGCAGTAGTTGTAGCAACACCCGCCGCCCTATGCCTACGTTGTACCCATGGGCAGACGCTCCGGGGGCTCTAACGAAAATACAGCGCTACCGCAGTTGTGTATGGTGTACTCCCCAACCATTTACCCCTGTCTCCTCTCTCCTTATCTAGTTTATGCGATGCGATCATCTCGGTGGTCTTTGTGCACATGGGACATCGTCTCTCGCTGTCTGTCTTTGTTTCTGTCTCTCGGGAACGAAACGCAACGTCAAAGTGTTTTCCGACAACAACCACATTCTAGCACCTTCGCAACTCTCTCCCCTCCCCTGCTGTAGCATTCACTTGTAAAAATCGAGTATAGGCGTAGCGGGTGCATATACTTAAGGTATGCGGTTGGGTCCTCTCGGCATGGCATCACCAACATGTGGGGGAGTGGTGTGGATTCACCCTTCTACCCTCCCTTGAACGCGGCACAATCATCTTGATGGATCACGATAAAGGGTGTACCCGTTTATCGCATTCCCTCGTAGGGAAGGGTTGTACTTGTATTTCATGGTAGTATGATTAATGTGCATAGTAGAAACAATGTCACCGAGGCAGGGCTTACCACTACCACAGAAGTATGCGACAAGGGTTGGGCGTCAGCGTGATGTATTGCAGCGTAGCCCTTCAGTTTCATGTAGTCAGTAGTCTACGCAGCAATTGATTCAGCAAACATATGGGATAAAGCATACAATCCGTGCTTTGGGGTTAGGGTTAGGGTAAGGGATAGGTTCTGCGTGCCCCCTCCCTATTGTTTTTCTAGATACTCTTAAAATCCTGCGTAGGCGGTCCGATGTAGTTTTTTTTTTTCCCCCATCATTGGACTCTGTCGTCTGGCCCTCTGGCCCCTATCCTCCACTTCAACTAGCTAGACGACCCAACCGGGGTCACATAGGGGGGGGGGCTGGACCCCCTCCTGCGGTACCTGCCTGAGGTATTTTTATCGCGAGAAGTGTACAGCGTCGAAGTACCGATGACGCAGCCTGCTGCCATATGTCATGTCGAAATACTAAGAGGTGTGCTTCCATAGATGCAGATGTGGGAATAACCGCCTTCTGCTGTCATGTCTACGGCAGGAACTCACTCCAACGTGAAGCGAGTCGTCCGTAGCAGGCTTGGACCGGTGGTGTTGGTTACCGTATATGACACTGTATATAACACGAGGCAACACAAGCCCTGGACCGATTTTCAGAGCTCGATTACTCCACGACGAAGAGGATGCAAAGACGAAAGGAGACGTTTTCAGGGAGCTCCCGACCAGACGGCTTCAACGCCACCGATTTCGGCCCTGCGACTGTTGCTGCTTCTGAAAAATCGAGCTATGAAAACCGGTCCATGGGGTGTGTTATCTTGTATCATTTACGGCACATACAATTGCATCACTCCAGGATGTCGCGTGGGTTGACTTGTTGGCGTTCCAATCGTGTACAATAGTGGGCCCTCAACAATACCGATTGAATACCGCCGGTGGCCCTGCATAGCACCGGTGAATTGCTGGGCATAGACTGAAATCACCACGTCGTTCTGTTTGTTGAATCGCGCCGGTCCCTCCGAGTAGCGCCGGTTGATTCGCCGGGCTCATACCGGCGTTCCCACCGCTGCTACTGCTGTACTTGCAACTATGGAGAGACATGACATCTCTGATGCCTCATTTCGAAGAGGATATCGCGCCAATATGGCACGTCGGTACGGAACAGAGGTGATGCTAGTACCATACTGGCTGTGGATCTTAGATAGTGGCAAATTCTAGTGCTTACAGGATACGACCATTTTTCGCTCCGTGAGCGCCGACGAGCACGCGAGTTTTTCGGATAGCCGGACCCGAACTGGCGAACCGTAGGCGTGGCTTGCGACCTCGAAGAAGGTCAGATACGAGACAGGGACAGAGGACGCACGCACGATTGAATGTGCATGGTTTGTTACGCGGGGGTATGCATACATAGCAGTCGGACGGCGGATCGACGCACGACAGTTTTTGGCAGTTTATACACGGTTCACCGGACCGCACCATCAAGGTCAAGCCTGCCTCTTCTAGATAGTTCACTACCGTCGGTTGTGCATGGTACCACATCTCCTGGACCGATAAGCCCGATTACTCTGCAGCAAAATCGACAGTGATGGCGTGATAGCGCCGAAAATGGCGTCACTGGAACACCCCGTGAACAGCTTTCCGAAAATCATATCTTTCGATTTTGGCTCCTCGCCGCCTACTACGGTAATCGCGCTTTTTCGGGCCAGCGGGTTTGGCATCTCATGCAGTAAGAAATGGCACCTCTGGCCGTAGTTTTGACCGATTGGTGATGCCCTGTGCTGCATGCGGGGCCTCGTGTACGCTTCGTTCGCTGATTGCAGAGGCTGACGGAGATACTGGTCGTTTTTTTTTTGTGATTTTTCTCATTGCCGACGCTTCTTCGTTTCATCCACCCCTTTTGCAATAGGCTGCAGCGTGTTGATGGAGAGGAACACGCCTACTTCGAAAGGCGGCGCTGCCGCTGCCGCTGCTGCCGCCGCCGCTGCTGCTGCTCCTGCCCCATGTCCGCCTGGAGGGAAACAAGCCAACAAAGTCGTCGGGACAAAGCCAACCAACGCTAGCGGCACCAACTCGACGGAAATGCCAACAATTAGCAAGAAAGGCGGTAGCGCGACGCTTGCCCGGAGCTCGAAGGCCACCACCGGCAAGAGGACAACAGCAGTGGCGACGAAGAAGAAGAAGAAGAAGAAGCGAAGGGCTGGCGCCGCCGTTTCAGTAGGGCATCCTTCGGTGGTCGTGGCGAGCAGCTGGACGAAGAGGGCGGAGCAATTCGAGGAGAATCGCGCGAGAGACTTGCGGTACTCGGCCCCTGCACCCCCGGTTGAAGCAACAACGCGAGATGATGTTGCTTCGAGATCAGTCGCGACGGCAACGGCCTCGTTCGCCGGCCCTGCGGCACCCGCATCCATGAACAGGAGGCCTCGGCGTCCGTGGGAGTGGACGCCGCAGGACTGCAAGGCGGTAGCACAGCGGGCGATGGCTGGTGCTGCTGGTGCTGGTGGCGGCGATGTGGGCGGGGTGAGGGTGCTGATGGCCGCGGATCCGGTGGTACTCTTCGACAGCGACGACGATGACGAGGGTTGTGAGGGTTGTGAAGACGATGCACAAGAGGAGGGGGACCAGGCTACCAGTTGGACAAGTGACAGCAGCAGCAGCGGGGATGCCTGGCCTTCGCACGGTAGGGCTACGACCACAGAAGCATCCGCGGTTAGCCTTGACGGTGGGCGCGGCGGCGGAACTTGGACCGGTACCGGTGGGCCCCCCCATCCCGCCGCCGCCGCCGCCGCCGCCGCCGCCGGTACTCTCTCCACGATACCAGGGAAGAAACGCAGGGGGAGCAGGCAAGACCTCGGTAGCGGCAAGACTACGGCAGACGACGGCGACGGCACCAACACCGCCACCGTCATCCCCGACGACGACTCCAAATCCTGCCAAGAGGACGACGAGGCCGAAGCTCCGAGCAGCTTGACCAGCCCCACCGGTAGCAAGCAGCAGCAGCAGCAGCAGCAGCAGCAGCGGGGAAAGAGGGCGGGTTCTGGTCGACGAGCAAAAGGTGGCGTGACTAGGACCAGCGCTTCGTCGAGACGCGGCGGCGGCGGCGGCAGCAGCAGCAGCAGCAGCAGCCACCGCCGCTCGCGCACCGCCTCGTCTGTCGCCGTCACGGCCGTGGACGACGACGAGCGCAAGGCGAGGGAGCTCAGCGTGGCGCTGAACCGGAACACCCCTAGGAGAAGACTGGCTGTGGCGAAGCAGGAGCCGGGCGCGGTTCTGCCGGGCAACCCTGGCTCTGATGCGTTCGCCCGATGGGGGGGGGGGGGCCCCGCGGCTGGCGGAGAACACGGGAGGGGGGGCGATGCGGCGGGATTGCCGGCAAGCCACCAAGCGAGCCGCGGGAACGGAAGCAGCAGGCCTTGGCCAGCTCCGACTCCTGGCCGCGTGTCTACCAACGGGAAGCAGGGCCCAGGCGTTTCTGCAGACGGAGTCGCACAGCTACAGCAGCAGCAGCAGCAGCAGCAGTCCGCGACTAGTGGTCGCTGCGGCGCCGCGGGTGGGGGGAACCGGTCGATGCTAGGAAAGGAGAGCAGCGTCGGCAGGAGCGCTACTCCCGCTTCCGCCAAGAAGCAGAAGAAGAAGATGGCTACCAGCGGCGGCTCCCGCTCACCTGCTTCTTCCGCCGGGGAGACGCCCGCGTCGGTGACAACAACGGGAGGCACGAAAAGGGGGACAGCAGCGGTGGCGGCCGGGGGCCATCCTTGGGTGGAGAGCGGTCTCTTCTTCGGGCTGGGCACGACGGCGGAGGTGCTGTGGGACGACGGGAGGTGGTACCGCTGCTGCGTCTCGACGATTTCCGGCGACGGGCAGTCTGGGGTGCTGGAGTTCTTTCCGTACAAGCGCGCTACTCGCGTCCGGGAATATTCCACCCAGGTGATTGTATGGTGCCAACGCACAACACGGTATGACAGGAGGGACGACTGCCCGTGACATGTTGCCGTGTTTTCATCCGTGG
This sequence comes from Ectocarpus sp. CCAP 1310/34, assembly GCA_902602495.3. Lineage (NCBI taxonomy): Eukaryota > Phaeophyceae > Ectocarpales > Ectocarpaceae > Ectocarpus > Ectocarpus sp. CCAP 1310/34. The sequence continues at coordinate 102,279 of CACKRE030002608.1, read as the reverse complement.
TGAATATATAGTGTGTTTCGGTTGGCGCTCGTATCGCTCCAGCACATATCGCTACCCCTCTCTCTCGACTACTCCCCCTTAACGTGCTTGTAGCATACATTTCATGGTTGATTCAATGGACTGCGAAGTAGTATATATATTGCGCTATTTTCAAGTCACCAAGCAACGTGTGGGAGTTACCGTTGTCTGTACTTATCGTCCTCCTGCACGGTCGGCTATTTGCCACCCTTATCTATTTTTCAATGTTGTTTTTTGGTTCTGACTCGGGCGGGGGGGGCATTCAGCAATGGTGATAACCTTGTCAAAGCGATGTGTGCCGTTGGGAATTTCTGCAGGTGAGCTTTCATGCGAAGGATGAATGCTCGTGGACTTTAATATTGAATAATCAAACATGGAGGGCTACAAATGGTGGCGGGAAGAGGAGGAAGCTGCGAAGTATGTAGAATGAAACATGCTGTGTTATTTACCGTGGTTTGGTGATGACGTCATGATGACCCTGCGGCGCCCCCTGTCGCCCCCCCCACCCCCCCCTCTCGCTCCCATGGTCACACAGTTGGACTTTGAGGAGTGGATCAGAGACGGCCGCATCGCCCTGCCAGAGACCAACTTGAAGTGGGACTGAAGACGACGAATTGATTGGTCGTCAGCAGCGAGGGGCGGGGCTGGGAGCTGGAAACATGCCTGGAGAACGAAGAACGGGGGATTTAGGTTGGCAAGCGCTGCAACCAGAGCGACAAGTAGAGAGCAGGAGCGAGGCTAGAAATTACCGGGGAAGAGGTCGGAAAATTCCGTCGGCCAGCAAGGCAAGGAGACCGTAGACCGTTTGGCGAGCCATGTAGGCCGGAAGAACCGTTGTGGCTATCGTCTACTGAGGCCAGGAGGCAGCGCCCCCCAAAAAGGAAGGAAATGAAAAAAAAATGAGGGGGGGTACGACAGTGATTCTACCCTCGCCCTTGCTTGCGTGGATTCAGCCCTTCGACACGAAGAGGTTTTCACACTCTAGTCGCCGCAAGTCTTCTTCGTCGATGGTGGCCCATGTGGAGGATGTGCGTACACACACGATGTTCGACAACATGCTGCCATCCGCTAGCAGCATGCTTGTGGGGAGAGGAGGTGGGCCAAAGGGTCCGTTGGTGCTATTTTCCCGTCACAGATGACGGAAAGCTTCGATTCCTCCACACATGTGTGGGGCATTATGTGTCATGAAGGCGAGAGCGCGAGCAGGAAAGAGACCCAAATGTCAATCAAATGGGGGTGGTGTGGGTCAGTTTGTATATTACGTTCGAGAGTCGGAGCTCGAAAAATGTTTTTGTAGATCTCTTTCCCTTGGTTGTATACCTGGGCGTGCGAGAATGTTTCTTCGTGCACCCTTTTTTTGGGGGGTAGTGGGTCTGTGACGAGGGAAGGCGATGTGCCGGGATACAACCATTTGCGTCATCAGTCCGGTGTTACCCCTTTCGGGGTACGGTGACGGGAAGTGACGTTGGTTGTGGCACGAGATTGCACTAGCCTCGTGCTGGACGGTATCATTTCATATAGTGTTGTATTAGTGGTTTTGTTGTCGATGTCGGCTGGACAGTGTTGGTGCTGTGATGATAGACGTACGTGTGACGCGGCTCTTGCTTCTATTTGGACTACTGTTATCCTAGATCTCATTTGGATTCATTTCTACAGAGCGTTTCTTTTTATGTGTCTCAGGTGTTCGCGTGGTTTGTTTATGTCGACGTTTCCCGAGAACTTCTTGAGTTTTGTGTGGTGGATGTTTGGTGTCGTGTAAGTAACCATCGGAAGGGGATGCCGATGATTATGTTCATGCACATGGTTATTACGCCCGGGCAGAACCTCCACTGCCTGTTATTGCATGTTTGATCACCTCAGGTCGACGGAAGGCTGGCGCAGGGTGCGAGAATCGACGTCGAAGAGGATCTGGGTAGTCATTGCAATCAGGCCAGTGCTTCCCAATCGCTTGCCGCGTGGGGGGCGCCGAGGAACTGCCGTGTGCTCGGGTCTTCGATCAATGTGACGACTGGAAATGACCGTGCACGTTCATCGCCAGAGCGCCAACACAACTAGACTATTGGGCGGAGAAGAAATGATCTGTGCACTTGGCTTCTTGCTCAAGCGGAGTTTTTAAACATGGCACGTATTTGTGCATGTACTTTTTCTCGGATGCATGTGCGGCGTCTGTGCTCACTTCTTTTGGTTTCACTCAGCCATCAATATCGGCAGGTGGGAACATGTTTGGCGGTTCCTCGTGAATGTTATTGGTCCTGCCGCTCACACGCCCATTTCCCTTCAGAAAGCCGGTCAAGTTCCCCAGAGGGTTTTCCTCTGAAAGATGTAAGAGAATGTCAGATTCTCGACAGGTGCCACCTACTGTGCATGTACCACATGAAGACTTGGAACTGTCTCATTTTGAAGGCGAAACCCACGTGTTTCGTTTGGCCGACATTTCGTGTCACGGGCAGTCATCCCATCGCTCCTCTTCGGCAAACAAACGTGGCACGGCCTCCACCATGTTGTATTTCTTTCCCGAGGTTAAGATTCATCGATGCGACCTGCTGCACTACGTTTATTGTGTGCCTAGGCTCGGGAACGTCTGAGTACCGACAAGGTGTCGCAATGTATTACGCTTCGCTAGGCGCGGCGCGGTCTGTGTGGAACAAGGTCTCCGGTAGGACACCAAACAATCACATCACCACCACCATTTCACCAAGCCTGTTGCGCATGAGTATTGTACGCAGGGCTGTGTGTCAGCTTTGGCGTGGAAGGCTTTTCCCACCCATCCGTATTTTCACTTTCGGCGCCTCGTATGAACAGATTCTTACTGCTGCAGGACTTTCCTCATGGCTACTTCGAACAAACTTGTTTCACTCTTCATTTACAAAACTTGAGGATGGATCGAGGTATTGAAGAGCGTGGGAACGCCGTTCATTGTGTGGGGCATGAATTCATTCCATGATATGAGACACGGTCGACCAGGGATTTTGATGTTTTTGGAACGAATCTTTGGCGACGAGTGCTGAACGCGAGCCCACAAGATTATGCCGGTAGGCCCTCGTTGGTGCTGGCACCAAGGTGAACGCATGCCTCTGTCCGTAGATGGGGTGGACGGGAAAAGTCAATTAGGGAGGGGAAAAAAAGTGACTCACTTCTGATAGTGATACACACTAACACATACTTACTGCGCTTTCCCCTCGCTGCCTCGGGAAGGTTTTGCGTAGGCATGACCCGTAGCGAGGGGGGGGGTCTCTCTAGCGAGCAGGGCTAGCTAGACTCACCTTAGCGAGCAGGGCTAGCTAGACTCACCTTTAAGGGACCGATACCTTCTTGCTGCGGCGCACCCGCCGCGAGGCGTGCGTAGTGGTGGAGTTGGGTCGGCACTGGTGCGTCAGGTACAAAGGTGCAGATGCGCCGGCCTCCAGGCCGTGGGTGTAGGCAGCAATGCCCATCTCATCTTTGTGCGCGGAGGCAGACGTCATCAGAAAGGTGGACGGGCACTAAGCACACGGCCCTAGGTTTGCTAGAGGGAGCTGTACTGTCTCAGTAACCTCGTTTTGCCACCACAGGAGGAGGGGACAGGTGGCGACGAGCTGCTTGGGCTGGTTGACCCTTCGGCGCGAGAACTTTCAGACCGAGAACCCGAAGTGCAACGAGGGAGAAAGCGAGGAACCGACTGGGAAGGACAGCAGCGAGAGGTGTTCGAAGCGGAGCGGGTCGAGTTTGATCGTGCTAGGACTGGCCACAGCGGCACCGGAGCAGCGACACCGGAGCAGCGGCACCGGAGCAGCGGAACCGGAGCAGGCGGACGGCATCGAACCGTGGCGCACGGACAAACATCTCTCGTGTAGTCTAGTCAATTATTTTCCGTTTTTTTCCTGAATACAGTGCCGGAAAGTGTGAGCCCGAATACGGGTGCTTTGAAAAAAAAAATAACCTTCTTCAACGAATTGAGCGGAACCAAAATATTCGTGAGAAAGCTCTCGCCAGCAGCGATCGAATAAGACTATCCACAGCGCGGGGTTTTCGTTTTTGAGAAAGATATGGCTCCATTACCATCAATGCAGAAGGCACTTCATCCCACAAGAATCGCCATATCTCGATAACTACGGCGAACCCCGCGAAAAAAATTGCAGATTTGAAAAGCTCTCTTTCAGAAGTATTTTACTGCGGCGGAATCAT
>CACKRE030002608.1:54449-81964 GCA_902602495.3 Ectocarpus sp. CCAP 1310/34 | reverse complement strand
GGGGGGGGGGGGGGGGGGGGGGGGGGGGCGTACTCTTATGTTTTGCATGCCTTAGCGATTAGACCCTCTACGGCATCCTACAGCAACCATGCACGCTGCATTCCCGCTTGTTCCGCCACATGGCAGAACCTCTGCCTGGCAAAAACATCGAGATATGGATAAAATAGAAGAATACACACCAATCACACTCTCGCGCTTGGAGCGAATTTCCTCCGTTCTTATTCTTACATCAACTCGGCCTTGCCATCCCCACCCCCGCCGCCCGTCACAGCCTCCTTGCCCTGCCTGGCCCTGCCAATACTCGACGAGCCTGCTGCTGTCGGTGCTGCTGCTGCTGCTGCTGCTGCTGCTGGCGTGTCCGCGGCGCTGCTGGTGGCGCCGTACTCGCCATACGCGTAGTCCTCAGCGAAATCGTCCCTACCGAAATCCTGCATCATGAAACAATGCCGTTGTCGTTGATGCTGCTGCTGGTGTATCTACTGACTGCTACTTACAAGGGTATGGTGAAAAAAAAGAAGATTCGAAGTACCTTCCATTGACCATCGATCGTCCCCGCCGGCGAGAGTTTTTGCTAGGGTGCGGCTCGAGATTCGTTCGTTTTACGTTTTTTCGAATGCAAATACAATATTAGCAAGCAAACAGCTCAATTTTTTGTTGTGTCTTATATTCTTAAAAACGCTTACGGATTAACCAATTGCTGAACAACATAAAAAACAAGAAGAATGCAGAGAACAGCTCCAGTCTCTAGCAGTCTCCAGCCGACAACTCGGCCACATGTTCAGCGGAGGCGCAACAACATTTTTCTTTAACTTGAATAATCGAATGTATGGAGATGGATTCGGTTTTATCTTTGAGGAAAGAAAGAAAGAAAAGACTACAAGTAAGATTCGTTGCACATCTAAATCTATCTTAAGAGTATTTTCTTCGAAAGAGATGGATTCCTTGGGTCACACTGATGAAACAAAAAAAAGGCTGCTGTGGTCCTCGCGAACATCGTGGATTCATCGTTATTTTTTTCCAGACTCTCATCTGTGGACACAAGATCAATCCGTTGAGTTGTCAACGCATTCCTCCGTACTGTATACATACGCCAGAAAACACAAACAGCCAGCAGAGAGCTGCTGACTGCTGGACTCCGGTTGCCGCCGACCTTCTGCCGCCTTTTCGCCGCGGCTGTGGCGCAACAACAGTTTTTTCATTACTGTAAAAGAACCCTTCGAAATGATTGAGTTTGCTAGTCCGATCGTCTGATCGTGGTTGCACATACGATTGCGTCGGTGCTGTTGTAGACCGCGCACTTGAAAAAAATAGCTGCCTTGGGACCCACCCGCCGTGAAGGTATTGGGGCTAGTACACATAGCGGCGACTACCGTAGACAGCAGTTGCGACAACGTTTTGGTGAGGATGTTCGGATCTATTTAGCTTTCCGCACTTGAGTTAAGCCCAGGTGCCGCAGATCCATCATGAGTTTGGCCAATTGCGGCACATCTTACCAACATAGCCTGCCAACTGCCAACGCACAGCAAGGAATTTGGTGTGCCTGCCATGTATGCAGCACTTCAGGTCGGGACCCGTACAGCAGTAGGCCGGAAGGCTCGACTCGGACTTTGCTAGAAGGCCTTACGTCGTGGATTTAAACGTGTTGGATATAGACCACAAAGTACGCTTCGCCCAGGAGTCACGCCAACCATCGAACACTCTGGTCATGCCGGTCATGCCGCTGATGTACTTCGTTGTATGCATACGTACTCTCACAACGTCACACAATAAAAGGCCACGCACGGCAAATACCGCGGGGAGGCTATGCTCAGACTCCCATACCCATTCCTACAACGCTACCTGAAAACCATGCCCGCGAGACGAATCTTCAAAAGTGAACGGTGATGTACCGCTGCCTTTGTGTCTGCACGTTGGGTTACCGCACAATATGCTTACACCATATCACACACACGATCAAGAAGAGCAGGTTGTTTGGTGCTTGTTTCCAGTTTCGAAATAAGTACTTGGGTTGTCTTGGCGACCGTCATGGCCGCGGCGGCGATAAGCACCCCCGCCGTGTTGCACATGTGCTCCGTTGTCGTGCGCCAACAGGATCCACCCTTTGTCATATCTCTGTGCTTTGGCGACGCCTACTGAACCACAGGGGGTGTGGGAAAGTGCTTGGCGAGAGATTTCGGAAACGAGATTGGAAACAAACCTGCTCTGTTCAAGTTGGTAACACAGAGACTTGTGTGACCGACTCCAGGCCCTCTCTGCCATTTCTATAGACATCCATACCTCTCCGACCCGCCTCCCTCGCTTGGAACCGCCCCCTAAAGAGCGTCGCTGGTCCCTGCTGTCGCCCACCTCGAGCTCTTCGTTCATTGCTCGCGCTGATCCACACCGTTGGGACAAACTCTATCTTGTCTCGGTCTCCGTGTACGTCTCTCAACTCGCTCTCTTTCTTATCCACCCCCCGCGCGCCCGCCTGCCTCCCCTCTCCGCCCACTGTCCAGTCTGTGCGCGTTTGCTTGGCTGATGATGAGGCACAGCCGTGGCTAATCTATTCTCCCGTCGCCGATGCTTCTTGGATGCTTGGATGACCCGATGTGAACCAGAACTGATGCCCGATCGCTGACGTTGCCCATTACCCCTTCGCGCTAATCTTGTACCTCTTCCTCCCCCCCGCCGCACGGACCACTCTGAAAATTACTTGCTTTTGGAAGGAGCAGCTGTCGGGAGTTGAACAAGACCATTCGGATACACAAAGACTTCATATTCAATATACAGCAGTGGGGTGTGTGGGGGTAGAGGGCGATTTTTTTTTTTTTCCCGAGGTCCGAGGGTAGGGGAAGAGATCCGCTGCTCTCTATTGTCATCTAGGCTGTCTGCTGTAGACACAAGACCATTAAGGATTCGTCGCTGGAAGGAGTGGAGGGGAGAGCAGGTCGGGGTTTTCAAGCCAGCAAGGGGTGCCTTTGTCTGAAACTAGCGCGCCCAGTGTGGGGCTGATCGGAAGAGAGCAACTACACCTAGCGAGGTAGGAGATCAGGCGTACCTACAGCAGCGAGGTTGGCAGTTTGTATGTACAATCATGTGCAAAGGTTTTGCGCTTGTCATTGTGTGCAACTACATCGGTCCCTGGTTTTGTTTTGATTGCTTTTCCAGGAGATCATCCCTCTTCATCTCTCTGCCTCTCTCCGACTTCTCCTGCGATCTCTCCTCCCCTTTGCCTCCTGCTCCCCTACCGTCCTGACTTGACCTGCGGGCAATTTTGGGGGAAAGAAATATTCCTGCCGGTCCAGTTACTGGAACCGCCTGTTGTATTGCAGTCAACTTGAAACATTTGCATGTATGCTATCATATGCATACATACTGCATGCATATGTGCAACGGAGTAGGTGTTATCTCTCTGAGTTTACCGCTACTCTGTGGCGCGTATGCGCTAGGTTTGATTGTGCCTTTAGCTGCAAGTCCCCAAGCAGAGGACGCATTACGGGCCTTTTGAGGACAGCAATAATTGCATTTTTGGTTTGCAAACATGCAGCAAAACATGGTCACCAAGGAGAAGGACAGCGTGACATTTTTTCAGACTGCGAGCTCTCGCACGAAATCTGCTGCGTGTTGCGTGGGAACGCAGCTTCGCCACTCATGCAAAGCAGTTATCCCATGCGTCCATAAATTATTCGTCATAGATGCCTATGCATCCGATTTTGTACAGGCAGTGTCCATTTGCATGGTATCCACCTTGAAAGCTGATGATATGCACACTGCTAACACGTGAGGCTGTGTGCAACAGAGTGCGGAACGCAGGCTTGAGTCTAGAGTTGTGCACAGACTATGGTTTTGCGAGAGGTTGTACATCAGGATACCGAAACAGATGATGGACCCACGAATCGGAGCACTTGTAGTTTCATCGCCACCGTCCGCCTAGCGCAGCTTCTTGTTTCTACCAGAGTTTAGTGTAGGATCCGCAGCTGAGCTGGATGCGGGGAGATTTCGCGTTCGGGACCCAAGCAATGAGGCAACGCTGCCTTTTTTTTTTAGTCTACAACTTTCAGACTGCAATCTCCCCCGCGCCAACGCTTTCTCGGCTTTTCTCGGGAATTCAAGCGGGCAACATTGTAGGCCCTTTGAGCCATAATATAAGTATGCCCTTGCGATGTTTGTCAAGTACAGAATGGCGGTCAGCGATTTTCAATTTTTCCAGAGATCCGTGAGGCACAAGCAGGATAGGATTTTGGATTTTGGAAGCAGCGGTCCGATCTTCGAACGCTTCAAGCACCTTTGCTTATTGCTAGACCTCAGGCCTTCAAATCGACCACGGCAACCGTTGTACTACGGTATGCCTCAAAGTACTTCGTATGAAGCAGGAGCTGTGCCGAAGTCGGCGGTGTCTCATGCGCTCACATTGCATTGATAGACTATGCTTTGCCGTTCGAACATCGGACCGTCACAGCGGGAAGCATCCAAAATCCAAATCCTGATGGCAGCTCCCCGAACTCGATGACATACATGTTTCGATAATCGCGGACAGCCAATATAAGTTTGCGACCACGGCTACACTCGTACTGCTGTAGCCTACTTGACGAAGCGTCGCGGATTTCCACGGAAGGACGGTTTTTCGCGATGGAGATTCGGAATGTAATCATATCACTGGAAAACCAAAAGTAGGCCGGTGTTTCCTGCGTTGCTCTCGAGGAAATCTGCCGAGCTCCTCAGCGCCCTTATCCCTGTTTCACCCTTTTCGTGAAAGCTTAAGCCTCTTTTTCGTCGGAAACTTCGCAGCTTTTTTTATTAAGGCGAGCCCGTTCTTTTATTTCCACCCTTTCGGCGTCAGTTGTATGTACCAATATTTTGACGAAGTGATTACAGTTTCTACTGTTTCTACTGTAGCACATTTGCACGGGGAGGACGTTAACCTAGAGGGTTGCTAGCGAGTAGTGACGCCGCTCGGAATTGCGCTGAAGAGAGCAAAAGGGGTAACGGCATCCAAACCCCGGCCATGATTCCGTCATCGCACACCGATACCGGTGAAATCATACCAAGAACTCTTCGCAGCCACCTGCTCCTCTGTCGTGGTTCATCACCCTCGTGTGTCTCTCCTTGAACGACAATGACACCTGATCGCCGGCGCGAACTCGCGTGTTCCTTGCGCTCCATTCCATCCCCATGACCCTACCGACTGATACGAAAAGGGGTTTAATTCCCATGATCGTAAGTAGCAGCGTTCTGCCACCCGGCAACGTCGCGTGATGCCGTTAGTGGTGGTTTCCAGCGTTTTGCCCTCGAACGTCACATCGTCGTTCTTCGTCGGCTTCACTGCTATTGTGTGGTATGCTTCACTTGCACCGCCGTGACGTTGTCCACCTGCAATTGGGTAAGACTATTCTCAATCGAGATTGGTCAACGGTAGACATGCCGTATCGTCGTTTCGCTTTTTCGTAGTGTTAGGCAGATCGGAGTCATCGCACAGGGATGTGCGTTAAGAATGCGGGACCGAACGAGCTAGGTAATTCGATTGCCGCACAGGGATCGGACTCTTGGCCCGTTTCGGACTTTTGGCGCCCCCGCACGAGGAAAAGCTCTCAGAATGACATGATGTATATATTGCACAGGATGCAGGATGCAAGGACTCCGATACCAACGATATTCAAGAAGCGGCTTGGTTGGAAGACGCCGACATCCGACGCACCATTTTTCTTGTGCTTCATACCACAACTTGTCTGCCCCCCCAATGTTTTTACCCCCTCCTCTCTCGTGCCCTTGATTTTGCGGTTCAGAAACTCTTTCGAAGACTTGAAGACGGCTATCCTTTTGCGCAGACCACCTTGTAGGACAAAAGGCAGGTGTTCGAGGCTGAACGCGAGAATCTACCTTCCTTTCCTCTTTCCTCCGCTTGCAGGAAGCGGTCGCAGCAGCAGTAGCAGCAGCAGCAGCAACAGCAGCAGCAGCAGCAGCACGTTGAATCGATCGGCATGGGCATGGGAGCGTTCTTCTTGGGGCTGGCGGCAGCGCCGTTAGTCCTCTGTTCGGCGTTCGTCCCTCCCGCGGGTGAGTGGACGAAGGGCAGCAATTATGGCACGCCGTTATCATCGTTGCCGTTGTGTGCACCGATGTGCAATCTTCAAGCCTAGTCTTTTTCGTTTCTATAAAGGTGCGAGGCCGGATCCCGATCTCCTGCTGGTGCAGCATGCCTTCAGGCCGTCAGCCTAGAGTGCTGACATCTCCGGCCTGTTTGGCCTACAATAGTTACAGCTGGGGGTTTGACAGCCGAATGGATCGAGGCACCAAATCTACGAACGTGCTTGCTCGCGTTTTTCAAAATAATCAGGTACCCTGTTTGATGATTTTTCCACGCGATCGTGCGCCCAAGTAGTCGTCATGATGGATAGATATTGTGCAGCAGTTGGCAGCACAGCAGGTGTTGCTGCTCGCTGTATTTGTGGAAGGGTCTGATTGAGTCTGCTGGTCTGACAAGTTCGTTTGGCGGATCGGGCCGGGAGCAAGGGTTGCAAGGCGATGAAATATAAAAAACAGGAAGGCACTGCGGGCTGTGTTGCTATGAAGAGCACCAAGGGGGTGTATTCTACTCACCCTTCTCGCCTCCGAGAAAAAGCTAAAACGATACTTTGAGCAGTTGTGTGAGAGATATTTGCTCTACCACTGGCTTGTGAGGTACATGCAGACTGTAAACAGAGCATTTTTGTGCATGGCCCGCGCCGGTACCGGAGCTCTGGTTATGTAATTTTCCTCGTTTTCGGAGAGAGTAGCGGAGGAAGGTATCCTGGTCCATGGTCCATGTTGGTCTCTCTCTGGGGACGTTGCTTTCTTTTTGCCATGCGGTGTTCGCCCATGATCATAATGCAGGGGAAAAATTGTGCGAAGACTGTGAAGCAATCGACAAACAGAGGAAGCCAGCCTATCAGTTGGAAGACGCCACTCCGCAGCCCTGCCATCCCTGCCGTTTGCGCACCCCTGTCGTGCTGCTATCCAAATTCAACGATGAATGAACCTCACTGCGGCTGCCCGCTCTGTCTCGTGCATGGCGCGTGCGATGTGATTGCCCTCTCCTGGTGTGCATTACCATGGTGTAGGCTTTAGGAGTTCCGCTTTTACCGCGGCAGCGGCAGGAGGATTTCCAACCCGCGCGGACCCGGTTCTTGCCGCTGAGAGGCTTCCATTTTTCATGAGCGTGGCGGGCAACGGTGGTGATGACCATGCACAGCATCAACCGGACCAAAACGAAGCACGTTCTTCCAGGGCACAGTTCGTCGGGCGGGTGTCCGCGGGAGTGGCGGCGGCGACGGCGGCTTCCAGGCTTGCAGCTGGGGGTTTTGGCCTTGGGGCGACCCCGGTGTTGGCTGACAGGCAAGAGGCGCTTCAAAAACGTATCTTCTTCGCCGTATTCTGCGGGTGTACGCTCTGCCGTTCTGTACATCGGCCGGCGCTGTCCTCTGGCTCGTACTGTTGGTGTTGTCGGCGGTGGTGTTTGCGTGTGACGGTGATGTGTTTTTTTTTCAGAATGGGCGCGTTTTTCTTGTAGTGGTCCATTTCACTTCACGTCCAGAACGCGTCCTCTTGAGTGTGGATGGATTCTGAGGCTGTTGCCTGTGTTTCACAAGACAAGGAAGGTGGGTCTGTGGTGCTGCTCGAGAGCATTTCACCGAGTCCCGACGTTGGGTAAGGTTGGTCGGCATCCAGGTGCTCTGTGGTGTCTCTAGTTGCCCAAAGTGCCTTGTATTTTTTCTAGCATTTTTTTTTCCTTGTCGTCCAAGTGGTCGTCAAGGATCGATAGTGCTAACCGTCGCAACGCCGAGCTCCCCACCTGACGATAAGTTTGATGCATTCATTTTGGGATGAAGGGATCTAGTGTGCGACGACTTACCTCGCGTGCTTCTCCGCAGGATTCGACCGTCGCTGCGTGTGTGTTCGAATGGCTTGCCGCCACGTGTTTTTCCCTCCGTGTTACCGTGGTATCATGCCATGCCCAATATGCTTCTCTGTGCCTTTCTGACTGTGCTGCTGTTGCTACTGCTGCTGTTGCTGTTGCTGCTGCTGCTGCTGCTGCTGCTGCTGCTGCTTTGGCCAATCAGCACCGGTAAATATTCTTCCAAGGCCACCGCTAGGAAGCGGTACCTTCCGCGGATCGTGAAGTTGGTCAACGCTTTCCAAACGCTCAAGAAGGATATCGCTAGCGGCAGGTAACTCCATGTTTCTTTGTCTTTCCCGGTTTGAATGCCACGTGCTCGCTCCGCTACTCGTACCCCTCTTTCCTTGTTCGATACATGACACAACCGTTGCTCCACGCTCTTGTTGTAGTGTGTGTGGTTTTGTGCTGTACCTGTTTAGCCGTCCTCGTCGCATGCGTGCCTCACATGCCTTATTGTAATGCACAGATATTTTCACTCTACCGTTGAGGAACGAGGTTTGAGATGAGGTAAAAGCAAAATCGCGGGTGCGTGTCTCTCAGCGGGAATGGCGTCTGCATGCGGCACCCCTCGTCATCAGAAATACGTACATTATTACAAAGCTAAAGCACTTTTTCTATATCCTTGTCCTCAACGTGCTCGACAAGATCGTGGAGTGCGTCTTCGTGTACCATGCTTGATTCGGCACCAGCGCGATGCGTCTAGGCCCGTCACCTGAAGGTGTTGAAACAGTTTTGGGGGAATCATATACTACCGAACGCACTCCACATCCATGCCATAGCTGCTCGTTGGTCGAATTTTCATATTAATCATGTGACAACGCTACTTGTTGGTCGAATTTCATTACCGCCGCTGCTCGTCGGTCGAATTTGTCATATTATCCATCTATCACTGTTTCTTGTCGGCGGTCGATTTTCACGTTGTCCATACTATGCCGCTCATTGTTGGTCGTTTCATGTTATCGTATCAATGTAACACCACTGCTTGTTGGTCGAACTTCATATTATCCTTACCGCTTCATGTTAGGCGAATTTCGTTACCGCAGCTGTTTGTCGGTGGAATTTCGTATCATCCATATAGCACCGCTTGTTGTTGGTCGAATTACACGTCGTCTGTACGATGCCGCTTCTTGCTGGTCGTTTCATCTTATGGTATCAATACAACACCACTGCTTGTTGGTCGAATATCATATGTTCCATATTGCACCGCTTAATGTTGGTCGAATTTCATTACCACCGCTGCAAGTCGGTCGAATCTCATTATCATATTCTCGGTTGTCTTGGCGTTTATTCAGCGCCTCACCGAAGAGCGAGTTCTTCGTGGATGTGCTTGCTGACTCTGTCTCGGCCATGGATCTGTACGGCTCCTCCATGAAGGTAGGCATCAACCTCACACGTTTTTTATTTTTTGTCATACATACATGCATCGTGGTGGTGGTTTTGAAGATGCGAAAGGGAAACCCTCATGTTGGCGTTTCCAGTATTGTCTATCCATATGCATGTTTCGAGTGCGCGTCTTTCGTTGTTGGCGATCTGGCACGCACAATAGAGACCTCTGCGCAGATATCCGCAGACTCAATCGATCTCGGAGAGGGATGTTCGATAAGGCAAACCCAATATTTCCCTCGCGCGTTTGATCTCCCTGTGCCGTAGAGCTTGCCCGTCCGCGAAAAAATGACTGGATGAAGTTGAACGGGTTGGTGCTCCAAGACTTAATTTCTGACATTCACCTGTACGATTGCCCTCACTCATTCACATGCCCATCGAACATCGTTACCCGTTCTTGGAGCATGGATCGGTTTGGCGTTGTTCCCTTTATGCCTGCCGGTAGAGATGTCGCGGTCCACCGCTCAAGGAACCGCGTACTTTTTCTCAGCATGATAGAAGGCAGCGTTGTTATGGTAGTCCGAAGAAACAGGTGGCGCAGTTCCAATACGGCTCTGTCGGCACACTCGAAAGCTTAGAGGGCTGCTCGCGCAGACACACTGGCAAGACACCTGTCTGCAAGCGCGGCGCAGCCGTAGGCCTGGTGTGCTTCAGGCTGCAAGGTTCTCGTGATCAGCGTCAGTGAAGTCGTTCACCCAACACACACACACTGTCGCCCTGCCGGTGTGGTCGTGTTCCAAAGGCACGTATGCATGCACCGATATTCCGACCAGACTTTGTTGGAGCTACGTGTTGACCGACCGCCTATTTTCCGCCTGTACCCGCTCGCCGATGACGTTTCTTGCTCTGCGTCGGGTTTCAAGCATTTTCCCTTCTTGTGATAGAAAATAAATGCACAACGAGTGCTACCATTCATTCCGCGTAGCAACAAGAGGCCTGGAGCACCAACCCTGCTGTCACATGCGATCATTGGAGAGCACGAACAAGATAACACGTGCCCACCCAGCCTACTCCGCAATCTCTTCACGAATCCCCCTCGTGCTGCTCTAACGGCACGCTCCCGTCATCAGAAAGGAGAGACACCGGACAGCAAGTCTAGGGCGCTGCAGCAGCTCGCCCAGGACTTCGGGTCCACGTGCAACTCCATCGGCAAGAGCCTTGGCAAGAAGGGCGGCGAAGCGGAAGCCAGTAAGGCTTACGACAAGGCTTCGTCCATCCTTGTCAAGTACCTCGAAGGAGTCGAGCTAGACCCTCTAGGCAGCGACGTTTACAACTAGGACTGACAGTAGTTCCGCACCTACCCACGAATGTTTTATTTTCCTTTGTGGGAAGGGAGCGGGAACGATTGTGTCGGCTAGCACACCGGGAAGAGAATGGGGGTGAAAGAGGGAAGACATAGTGTGACAGCTGCCCTTGCGGATCGGTTCACTTTTGCTGCAACCTTAGACGTGGGAAGCAGGATTTTGCGCATGTCATCGTGCACGCGCAATAGAAGAGAAATTGTCGGAGTGCGAATGAATGTCGTCTTTTGATGTCCCACGGGTAGCGCCCTGCTTACGCGACTGTGTCCCCGGTAGCACTGTATGCTAAATGTTGCCAACTTCTTTAACGATTGTTTGCGAATGGCGGGATCCGCACAGAGATATGAAGTGGGCAAGGGTATTCGTACTACATCTTGGCCCCACTTTGCCTATCTCTCATGTTGGAGCAGTTCAGGAGTGAGTTTGGCGTGATTGGTTGTTGTCCTGGGGCGGTACTGTTCCTTTATTTAGAGTACGTCTTGTGTGGTGGCGACGAGTAGAGAATCGCCTGAGACAAGTTATTGTGAATAGAGAGTGATAGAGGCGGAACCAGGTACAGCTCCCTGGTAAACGAGTCGCGATCTGTTCAAGGCCAAGTCATGCGCCAGTCATGCCACTTGAACCCACATTTCATGAGGTTTTGACTGGGTGCAGCCCTACTCGTCACCATACAGCTCATTGATCATCACGACATGGAATCAAGACCGCGTTACGAACGGATCGTCGGCATACTACTCCCCTGCACCCAGCGCTTGCCAGCCCCCCTTCGCCATCATGCCGTATCGTCTCCATCCGAGCCTGACTAGATCGACCCCTTGTTTCCCACTCCAGGCCAGGTTCAATCCAGCCCATCAACATGACCAACTCCATTGTCCGTCCCCGCTCGACCTCCGGCCTTGTCCCGCGTTCGCCTCATCATGCAGCTTCATCTCTATCTGAGCTCTCGCTTGCTAGATCCAATTCATGCGCATCCGAGCCTTGATCTCTTGCCCCCTGCCCCTCATCCTTCTCAATTCTTCCAGCCGTTTGGCTGCAACCATGTTCCGTGCTCGCCCGAACCCAGCCCTCTCCCGGCCCTCTCCCCCCAAGTACCGTCTCATCTCCAACCCACCTCCTGGTTACACGGATCCCTCATCGTTCACCGCACGTCCGCTTTGGTATGTTTCAGATCGTTGGCCGCTCCCATCTCCCTCCCACGCCGTGCCGTCTCCCCCGTCTCGTCTCATTCCAAACTGTTGAGCGACATCGACCCCTGGTCTCCCATACGAAGCCAGCAGTATTCTATCCCACCGTATCGAATGCATCGTCCGTCCTCGTCCTCCATCCCATAACTCGCCACGGCCTCCCCCCCCATCATGCGGTTTTGCCGTCCGGAAATATTGATCTCATACTCAGCCCCCCAAACCATTTTGTTATGCCCACAAATTGGCTGCACCGTTACTTAGCCCGGGCTCGCCGAACCATAGTTCTCGCCCCCTGACCTTTTCCTCGTCTAAACGTCTACCATCCTCGCAACGTCAATCCCACGCTCCCCAATCTCCGGGTCCTCGATATTCCATTCCAACTGTTTGGCTGCACCCATCGTCCGTGCTCACCCAAACACAACCCTCGCCCTGACCGCACCACGATCATGCCATCTGGCCTCCATTCGAGCTCGGGCTGGACCAATTTCCCCGAGCAAAATTCAATGGAACCCACCTTCTTCATGTCTGCACAGGAAGCTGCTTCTCCTGAAAATCAGCCTCACCATGCCCTCGGCCCCATCATACCATCTCGCCTCCATTCGACCTCCTGCTTAGTCTACACCCCTACCCTCAGAAACCCTCGTTCCACCCCACCCGTTGAGCTGAAACCATTGTCCGTACGTGCCCAACCCGGCTCCTTTGTCCCACCGTTCTCACATCATACCACTTCGCATCCGTTCGACCTCCTACCACACCGACCACGCGCCCCCCACCCGAAACCATGTTCACTTCCATTTGTCCTCACCCCTATTGGACCTTCGTCGAACCCAGCCTTTGCCACGAAGTCCACCCCGGCCTGCTGATCCGACTTCCTCGTTGACGGAGTTCTTATTGCCTTCACACTCGACGCCTGTTGACCCGCTCTCGCCTTCGTGGCATCGGCCCTCGCCAAAATATACCCTTCGCCGACGCTTCTCTCGCCGTGCTTTCTCGCGTACCGCCGCCGAGTTTTGACCCTTCTACCGCTATTTCGCGCAGTCTGACCTCCTGGCTGGAATGATTTCGTGTCTCCAAACCCACGCCTTAGTCATTCACTCCGCTCTGCGTGGCATCGTGCCTCGCCGATCCTACCCCATTCCCCGACTCTCGTTCCGCCCTGCCATCTTTCCTCCATTCCAACTCTAGCTCCTGGGTAGCCCGCGGGTGCCATCTTTCCTCCATTCCAACTCTAGCTCCTGGGTAGCCCGCGGCTTTGCTTCCCAATCCACGCCTCCTCCACTCACTCCGGTCTGCGTGACAATCGTCCTCGTCAACGCATTTCCTTCACCGACCCATATTCCGTCATGCCATCTCGCGTGCGTCCGACGCCTGGCTGGGCCAATGCGTTGCTTCCCATCCCAACCTTTGTAAACTCACTCAAACCTAAGAGGATATCTCATTTCAGCCCCTTTTCCCGATTCTTCTCTTGCATTCTCACCTCGTGCCCAGCTAGCTGGGCTTGGACCCTTCTTGCACCATGCAGGGGTGGCCAAGTGAGTTCCGGCGATGCCCACGTCTTCTCCACTCACTCTTACTTGCGTCTTGTCGCCCCTCGCCAAAGGAACGACTTCTCTGACCCTTCTCCTGCCGGGCTAGCGGGCGTCCAGCCGAGCTTTGACGCTTCTCTCCCCACCTCGTCTTGCGCCCATCGGAGCTCTCGGCAAGGCAGCTTCGTTCCCTTCCAACCTGCACTCCTCGTCCACTCACTCACCGTCACCCTCACGGCAGTGCCCCACACCTCGCCAAACGAGCCCACTTCCCCGGCCCGTTCTCCCCATGCAAACTCGCGCCGATCCGAGCTCCGGGCTATAGACTATATATTCGTTGCCTCCTGACCGACGCCTTGTTCACTCGCTTTCACTGGCGTGGCGTCGCTCCTCGCCCAGCCCGCGCCTACAGCCGACCCTTCTCCCGCCAAACCATCTCGCACCCAACCAACTGAGCCCCTTGGCTGGATCGATTATTCTGTCCATCCCAGCCTACGCCTCGTTCACCCGCTCTCATCGGCGTGGCTTTTCTTGCTCCTCGCCTATTCAACGCCAATGTCGTACTCCACGCGCCGTTGTGAGTGTAGAAGTTCTAGCAGTAGTTGGAACCGCCTCTACCCCATCGACTAGGGGAGGGAGCGTTGAGAGCGTGCGGTAATGCGCGTTCCGTGGCCACCAATACTGCCTGTAGGAAACTGCCGTATTTCATAGTATAGTATGTTAAAACAATCACCTTTTCGACAAGGGATGGAGCCATTTGGACCGTGTGGCAATACGTGTTTCGTGGCCCCTACGTACTCTACTGATAGATATGTTGAACTTGGAAAGTCGTGCGACATTCATGGTGAGGGGCTACGGTGCTACCTATTGAGAAACCTGTCGGAGAGCGGTGAGTCGGATCGGGCAAAGTTGTTTTTTAGATTACTGTACGCATGTATTAATATTGTAGGGTGACACGAACAAGCACCACGGGTGGGTCCGTTTCATCATCATGGCGATATCGTTGGGGTCTAGGAGAAAGCTTCAGCCTCTGCCAGCGGTGTGTTACTGTAGGTTGGTACCCTATCTATTGGTACCTTAACCAGCCACCGCAACGAGGCACGGTTGGTTTTGTTCGGGAGGTAGCCAGCCACCACGGTGTTTCACGCATAGCCCCGGTGGGGCGTTCGCATACCTTAAGAAGAGCCCTAGCCACCACGTAGTGTTAGGAAATTCGGACGGTATCTAATAGTTGGCCACACAATCGTCATATTATATTCGGGGTTCTTTCGTGTTTTAAGAGCCGCGGCTGAACATCTCGTAGCCTGGAAATCCAAAGAAGAACACCAAGGACATCATTGCGGGCCCGTTCTCATACCAAACATCGAAATCCAGCTATTTGCAGAAAAACAGGTGTAGTACGTAGTCCATAACCCGAGTTAACAGATACGGCAGGCAGACTCTCGCAGCCAGCAGACCAAGCAGAAGACAAACAACAAACTACAGCAGTAGAGGATAGATCCAGAGCTACCCCCGGCAACATCAGAAGCCTAGGCTACATGCTTCAGTCTAGGTCAACTACCCAAGGCCACAAGAAAAACAAATCACACTTAATTAATTTGCTGCGGACCGAAGGCACACACCAAATAGAAGGGAAAACATGCCATATAACTACGCCAACGACATCAAATATTTACAACTTAACATCCATCTACCCCCGGGGTGAGGATAAAGCCGACGACAGAAACCCTCCCCCAACATTACAAATACTATACGTCGGGTGCTGATCCACCGAGGAAACGCAAACATAAACTCGGAACACAAGCCTTTCGTAGTTGCGGTAATAGGTTTGGTCCTCCCTTCCCCCGTTGACAAGCTCCCCGCCAGTGCCCATTACACCATCTTGTCCATCCCTAGATGGGAAGAAAACATGAAAGCCCCCCCCGGGTCGACCTCGCCCTCCTCTTAGCATGCTAGTCTACTAAGATTGTCACCATACCAACAACAAAAAATATAAAAACGCACGAATGCGTCCTATACCCTGGTGCACTGAATGCCAGCCCGGCCCCCGACCGATCGAACACACGCTCCGAACGACATCATCATCAAAGGAGAAATGAATTAGAATACCAAGAGAAAAAAACGGCAACCCATAAGCACCGCAATACCCATCCGTTTGGGACAAAAAATATTGAGGCAATGCAGAACACACCGAATACGGTCCAAGTACAGCCGGAAAGTGAACGACAGAAAATCCAAGAGATAGAACACACGGGGTGCCACCGATCGCACCACCCGACTTGCCATGCACGCTTCCGTGGTGATTGCGACTTGCTCGGAAGCACGCGGAGCTACGTGAAAGCTGGGTGCCACCAACAGCAAACAGGGAATATATGCCAGGGACACGAAATCTGGTGAGAGATTGCGCTGGCCGAAAGACAAGACCTTCAGCCATCAACGTCCACATAGATGTGTATGCTAATGTAATGCCCGCTACCTCCTCGCAAAAACTCATACTTACTAAAATGCTGTCTGCGCTCCGCTTCACCGCGAGTAAATGAAAGACAACTCTCACTTAAACCCCCATGAACACGCCAGTCTCACGTGACACAAGACAAATGAACGCTCCTCCATAAACCTTGTGTACACGTCATGCCAAAAATCCGCCCCCAAAAATTAAAATATTCTCCGTAAACTCAATCCTATCATGTTTTTTATGTCCACCCATCCATTTTTTCTCCTCCTCCCATTGTTGTCGATGTTGTTCTACAAACCGTCCCGATCTCTGCCCAGTACCTTCTAACATCGGTACCAGTGCAAATGGCGGGGACCCCTGCCGTGGTCACAGGCCAACCATGTACCGACAGCAGGGTACACAACTCCCTCCCCCCGAAAAAAAGAAAATTACACAGAAAAACACGCCAAGAACGTGGATTCGAAAAAAAAAACTCGCTCAGTGCATTCCAACGACAAAACTTTACCGAACACCTTACCGGCCAGTGGATCGCCCTTCTGCAGAACACCACGGCGTTTCCGCCGTTGGCATGTACTGTGAGCCAAGCGGGCGTTTAGGATCAGAAACTGCGCACAAAATATGAAGACCAAGAGGGCTGCAGGTCAGCAGGTGTCTCCCCCCTCCAGAACATTTACCAATCCCCCTTCCATCAACCACCTCTCCATCACCACTGATCCCGCCTTATTGAATAAAAGCACACGATCGCTTGCGCGGCAAGACGTGCAAAGCCTATGTCCACACATGCAAGGAAAAAAGCTGGACTCCAAGCACATTTGGAAACAAAAAGAGAAGCCCCGCGGAGAGCCTTAAACAAAACACACCATCCGCGACACCAGCAGTCCACAGAAAAACACGTACTGTTATTCCCCCCCCCAAAAAGAAAGTGTAGTTTCCAGAAAAAACAAAATGTTGTTCGCACAATCTACGCTAATTCTGCTTCCACAATGATAATCCGTGCTTCGTGACCAACGCTTCCTACTAGCGCCAACTACAAATGTTTCGCCGAACCCCAAGTCAACCGACACTCTAACCACATCCTTGACCCCATACCCGTACACCTGATATGACAGCCCATACCAAGGTATATATACTGCCTCGCCCGACTCGCGTAACCTAAAGTAAGCCCTAACCCAAAACCGCGATAACAGCGGTGGCTAAACGTGCAGGAATAGTTAAGGAGCAAGGTACATCCCGCTACTTCGTCAAAAACCAGCGAGGGGCCGGCCACCCTGCACCACCCGACAGGTGCCAGGGGGGGCAACGGACTCTTTCACGTGGACTCTTTGTCTTCAAACAACCAAACAACCAGCGCCAGCGCGTAACAACAACAACTTCGGCCGCCGCTGCCACTGCCGCCGCTGCTTGTAGTACTGAGCACGTATGAGACGCACCCGGGAAGGGAAGGGAAAAAGGCACACACACCCTCCCACTCGTCCCGCGCCATACGCAGAGAGGAGACACGACCGAGCAAGCCGACCACGCGGCGGGTTGGGGCAGCAGCAACACGGCCGTCGCAAGGCAAGACTCCACCAAGCCTGCTGCAGCAAAAAAAGAAAAGCGGCCCCGAGAGCAACGAGCCAGTTTCAGAACGCGCTCCAGTGAGTGCTGCTCCCTAGGGACGACGTCCCCGGTGGCGGAAACGAGTGATGACAATACTCCGTCTTGATCGCAGCCATGTCTCCCGGAAGCACGCCCCCCGACGCCGGGTGGTCGTGTGGCCCGCGAGCCCCAGCCCGAACCAACGGCGGCCCTCCGTTGCTGCTGCTCGAGAGGTCGCCGCAAACGCCGCCGGCGCCCGCTGTTCTCGCGCCACCGCCGACGGCATCCAGGCGGCAGTCTCCCTGCGGCAAGGCATTGTACGAAGTGATTCCCGGTCTTTGGAAGGGGGACACGCCCGTCGAAGCTGTCGACATGGAGGGGCAACGCGCGTTCGTGGTCGATGACGGGTACAATGCCGTCGTGGGTGATTCCCCGATGACGGCGGAGCCGGCGTCCTTGACCCAGCCGACGTTGCTCGAGGGAGGCACGGACGGCTGCGGGGTGTGCTGCTTGTGGTGTGCGGGGTGGCAAGGGGGCCAGCTTGCTGTCGCTCTCGCCGTCGGGTTCATCCGTGCCGTTGGCTGATGACTCTCGTCGACATGCTTTGGAAGGAAGTAAGAAACGTTGCCCACTCCAGAAAGGTGTGACAGGAAAAACTGCTGCTGCGCCCCTAAGGGGTAACTCATCCCGCCAGAGGTGTCCGGTTTCGTCTCGTGCTTCGGCTGTTGCTGGGCGGTGGCGTTCTCGCTTTCCTGCGTCATGGCCTGCCGCATGAGGTCCCCTAGCCAAACATCAGCAGGCTCCAACTCCGGGATCTCCGACGGCATGTCCAGCCGCCCGCCTGGGGTGCCCGGCAAACGGTCAGCTTGCAACGACTGGAACTCGGGGATCCGCTCGTACTCCTCCTCCTTTGGCGCCACCGCCGCCGCTGCCCCCACCTGCAAGCACTGCTGCTCGCCAAAACCAGGGTATCGCGCACCACCGCCTTCTGTAAAGGACGTACCTCCGACCTCGAAACCGCTGCCGCCGCTCCCATCGCCACCGCCGCAGCTGTTCACGTTTATTGCGGGGGGATTGCACGGCCGTTCGGAAGGGAAACCCGGCATGCCGAACGACGACTGCTGCTGCTGCTGTTGCTGTTGCTGCTGGTGCTGGTGCTGTTGCTGTTGCTGTTGCTGCTGGTGCTGCTGGCTGTGTGGAGACGACCGCGGGAACTGGCAAGACGGGCCGTCGCTGCTACTGCTGCTGCTGCTGCTGCTGCAATAATCATTCGCAGCCTGAGGGGGAAGCGCCCACGTAGATAGGCCGCTACTCCCGATGCTGCTGTCGGGGAAGGGCTGCTGTCCTTGCTGTCCTTGCTGAGACAAGCCCAAGGGAAGCGTCTGAGAGCCGTTGATGTTCTCACCGCACGGTTGCTGGCTGCAAGAGATTCCGCCGGCAGAGCTATCGGCGCAACGAAGAAAGTCTGGCTCGACGGGCGGCTGGAAGAAGTTCGACGTCGGGGGGGGGCAGAGCGGCGGCGCGGAGCCATAGCCGTAGCCGTTGTTGCTGCTGCTGCTGCTGTTTATACCGTTGGTGGTGTTGCCGCCGCCGTCGCCGGTGTTGTCCTCGAGCTTGCAGCTGATAACGCCCGTGTTGAACCCTCCGTAGCTGATGCCGTGGTTCCCAACGTTGCCGCTGTTGTCTTCGAGCTTGCAGCTGATCATACCCGTGTTGACCGCGCCGTTGCTGATGCCGTGGTTCCCGGCGTTGTCCAACCCACCCACAGCGACCCCGCGTCCTTGGTGAGGGAGCGGGGCCATGCCTTTGGGGGGGTCCTCTCTCAACGCATCCGCAGCGGCTGCTCCTCCCCCGTCGCCGACCCCGGCTACGGAAGCATCGCCGTTCATGCCCGATTGGTCCGGACGGCGCTTCCTAATCTTACACATGTGGGGCTCGCGGTGAAGCACGCAGGCGGTTGGCTGACCCCCACGAACGCCGAAGCGTGCGACCTTGGTGCAGCCGTCGGCGTCGCAGCGCGCCCCCTTGATGTCCACCATGCCCGGGGAGCGGTGCTCTTCGCAGAAGGAGGCCACGAACTTGCCTCTTTCCGAAAAGTTGGCCTGGCGGGTGTAGCAGGGCACAAGCAGCAGCAGCAGCAGCAGCAGCAGGAATGAGGTAGAATGGGCAACGGAGTGGGCATCTTCGGGTCAGTGAGTTGGCACGTCTACCAGTCACAGAGAGAGTTATTAGACTGTACAGTAGCATGATTGATTTGAAACTTTACGTTCAGGGTCTAGACTACATTGAGGAAAAAACAACGCTGCAGACAAGAGAAGCTGCTGCTGCCGCACGAGTGTTGCTGCGGCTGCTTCGGTTGAAGAGACGGGCGTTAGGACGGAAATGGACGAGGAAATGCACCCATTACGATTACAGTGCTCGGTCCAACATGGGGTTAGCCTGCTACTTGTTGTTCGTCAGGGTTGTCGACAAACGCCGTGCCAAATTTTACTACCGGAGGAGTGAAATGTCGCTTACGTTTCGAAGAACTGCTGCAGCTACAATACAACCAAAAATATTGGCGAAGTGGGGGAATGAATGACAACCCAGCTATCCCGAGGTAACGCAAGCAAACACAGAGCAGGAGCACAACCGGGGTGCTCCGGTCTTTGGGCAACGTGATGACAGGAAGTCACCACAAGTGTCTTTGGAGGGAACGAAATGAAACTAATTTATTGCAGGAGTCGCCGAGATGCGAGGCCCTAGACTGCAGTTGCGACCAAACCACAAGATCAACCTATTTCAAGCCAATTCGGCTCTACAGCCTTGCAATGTCTCGCCCACCTGCTTTGTGCAGCCGATCCACTTGCAGCGCTTGTTCTTGAGATCCACCATGCCTGATGCAAAAAGATGCGGGAAATCATACGCGCACATGTATCACTACGTTAACTACCGAGTCAATGAAGACAAAGTGCTGTAGGTAGGGGGCCTTATGGAGAGAAATCCTCACGTGTGAACACGGGTTGGCGTAAACGGCACAAGCTGAGGGTGCTGATTTGAAGTGAAGACCAAAACAGCTACTAAAACATGCTCTGGTCGTCGTTTCGAGTGAAAAGGCACACACGACGTCCGCGTCCGTGAATCGGTGTTGCTGACGATGGAGGACGGGAAAAAGATGAGAACGAGCGCACGGTGTCATTCTGCGTCTATCTCGTTGAATGAGTTGCGAACATAGTCAAAGTTGACCTGTCGAATACTGCACTTCTTCAGAAAGCAATCCAAGTACCTGAAGCAGCTGCATTACTGTAGGTAGATCGCTACTTGATCGCCGAAACGCCAGCTGTATAGTAAAGCCATGGGAGACTGACCTTCCTGTCTGTGGGCGCCGCAGAACCTGGCCTTCTCGCCCCTGAAGCCGAAAAGCCTCCTCTTCATGCAACCCTCGAACTCACACCTCTTATTCTTGACGTCCACCATCCCTGTCATGACACGGTAAACAAGGTGATATGGGTGAAAATATTTTCATCTCCCTCGTTCTTGTCGCTCAAAGCAACGACTGTTGGTCTGCACTAACGATAGAAGCGGAATGCATTTCGTCACACATGTGTCTAGACCATTGGTCGGTGTATTTCGTTTTTCGTCACGCATCTGTCTGCATGGCAATTAGGTGGGTAAGTAGTTGCAGACAGCGCCTCCTACTTTGTGCCGCTGGCCATCGCGCTGGAAGGACAACAAATCCATACAAAAAACAGGTTTGTGTATACATACAAAGCACCACAATAGGAGTCTTTTGAGACCTGCCGCATGCACGAAGCGTACAATAGCAGTACAACAGGTACCCTCACGTTTGTTCGGAAGCCATCACACCAAACTTTTTATGTGCGTGAGGTAGATAAAAGAGAAAATGTGCAGTAACTAATGATGCATGCACATGTGAGGGGTGATTTGTTGTCGGCCTTCACCCGTTTTGCGATGGATGGACCTACATGAGAGTCTCCGCGCTCACACGGAAAAATGACATGTAGTCAAATTCAGTAGCTTAATATTTCCTTCAAACCGATACAATCCACAAGTAGCCCGCACTGTAATATAATTTCTCTGTAACGGCGCGCGTTCGTGTGTCTGCGAAAAAGGGGACGATAGTGCGGCAAATAAAAACTTCGCGAAAAACCTCGTTGAGCTGGTACACCACAGGGGAGACACTGCTGTAACCTCTGCATGCTGGTCGGAGATCGGAGATTGTTACATGCAGATGAATTCGTTGCGAAGTACGTAAGCCTCTGGATCCTTCTCTGTGGTAGAGAAATAAAATCGTTGAGTCTCTTCGAGTCTCGAGCGAAAGGCGATGACACGAACATAAACACAGCAGCGGAAGGAAGAAACTGTGGCTACACCCGCTATGAAGGAGACGGAGATAGATGTCACTGCTGTATGCTGCTGCTCGGGGAATGTACAACACTTTTGATTCGTTGCTACAAAATCCCGGGATCTACATTAGTCTATCTAGACTATGGGTAGAGATCAACTTCGTAGATTGTAACAAAATCGAATCAACTTTCGAAGATACGCGTGACAGAGGCATGTATGTATGTTACTTACTGTGCGCAATTCTCGGTAGATTGTAACAAAATCAAATCATTTCAAGAATACGGGCGGCAGAGGCATGTATTTTATGTTACTGCTTGTGCACTCTTCTCGATATATTGTAACAAAATCATATTATTTCGACCATACGCGCAACAGAGGCATGTATGTTACTGTGGACTCTTCCCGCGTCTAGAGACGCAAGACGCGCAAATTCGACGTGCAACGTCAATTCATTGTCGAAAGGGGGGATTTGTGATACCGACGCGGTGTGAATGAAAGGAGAAAGAGCCCTCATGTATGGCGCGTGCCTGGGTCCAAAGAAACTAGCCTGTGCTCAACTTCTCCGTGGTTTTGTATTGCGTGTAATGCACACGTTCGACATGTTCGTCTGATTTCCACATGAATGGCATGCGGATGGGCGGCGGATAACGAGCGGGAGAGAGACCAAAATGGGGTGTTCCACGTCGACGTATCATACAGTATGTCTTGCATAAAGTGCCGGATCAACGTCTGTCTTTCGTTTTGCGGTTAAAGAAAGGGGTGACGTAGATAGACTACGCGTCACGACCTCTCTTTTTGCATACGAAACCGTGTTGCTCTCTCGGACTAGTCGATACTCGGGCTTGAAGGCGGCACCACGTTGTTACTCATTCATTCGTGCTGACACGGCGGTTCCGTCGCAGACGGGGGGTGGTGCGGATCATGCTCTCTGTTCGCACAGAATTATGGGGACCATTAAAATGTGCGACTGGTAGAGACGCAACCAGTCCTTCGCTGGCGCCAACGGATCTGCTGCATGCGTACGCACAAGTTCTATTAAAGGTTGAGTAAGAAGAGGTGTATCTGATGAGTTAACTCGCCGTCCGTTCGACATGTTCGTCTGATTTCCACATGAATGGCATGCGGATGGGCGGCGGATAACGAGCGGGAGAGAGACCAAAATGGGGTGTTCCACGTCGACGTATCATACAGTATGTCTTGCATAAAGTGCCGGATCAACGTCTGTCTTTCGTTTTGCGGTTAAAGAAAGGGGTGACGTAGATAGACTACGCGTCACGACCTCTCTTTTTGCATACGAAACCGTGTTGCTCTCTCGGACTAGTCGATACTCGGGCTTGAAGGCGGCACCACGTTGTTACTCATTCATTCGTGCTGACACGGCGGTTCCGTCGCAGACGGGGGGTGGTGCGGATCATGCTCTCTGTTCGCACAGAATTATGGGGACCATTAAAATGTGCGACTGGTAGAGACGCAACCAGTCCTTCGCTGGCGCCAACGGATCTGCTGCATGCGTACGCACAAGTTCTATTAAAGGTTGAGTAATAAGAGGTGTATCTGATGAGTTCACTCGCCGTCCGCATGTAAACTGGCTCTGGCGTGGTTACTTGCAGAGCAGGGATTGGGCATTTTGTGTTGTCCGCAGCACAGCGCAGTGTATAATTGGTACAAAACGCAAAACAGTATTTTTTTCTGTGTGTGGTCCGCTTCTTCTGTCGCCAAGATCTGCCAGCGGGGGTGTTGTCAAACACTTAATGGGAATGGGAATCCAGAACAACGCCGCCCAGAGAAAGAGCTTGTTGGTCCTTTCATGCGTGGTGGCACGCAACCGCTTCTCCTCTCATCTTTGTTCTGGTTGAGCGAGCGTGCACGGCCGACTGCTGTGCCATTGCGTGCCAATGCAGTGAATCGTGACGGCTGATGACACAGGCAGCAGGCTCAACATTGATCTGTCTCTGGTGTACATGTTTTGGCCCCTTCAGTGCCGTTCCGGGGTATTGTCATGATGTCGTGCGTGCGTGTCGAAGACGTCAATGTGTGCAACTCTCTTGGTGGCTGTTCCTCCGCGCAAACTTGTGAGAGGCGACACAGAACGGCGACACAAGCCCAAAAAAAATGGCCACACTACGATCAGACGAACCAGATCCAACGCGCGCAAGCCTGTCCCCGCGAAATGCGAGAGGAACAAAGCCGCATCCACCTTTGACGCCAGAGATCTTGCAACATTGCATTTATTCAAGGCTTGTGCGGCGGGTGTCAAGAGGTTTGAATGCTGCATTCGGGGGCGAGGATCGGCCTTTTCGCTGCCCGCGTGAAATCAATCCACCACCGTTGATCCTCTCGTCTTCCCCACGATGCAACGACAGTCAAGCTTGCCCCTTGCGATGCTTGATATCGCTTGCTTGCGGGGCGAGAAGCATGCGGGTTGCCGCGTGCGGTAGCACTGCATGCACGGGTCTTGTGGTAAGGCTTGCGTGCTTGTTTGGTTAGAAGTTTTGAAGAGTTAGTTTATCACCAGGAAGAGCCCATTTATTCTCTGCTGCGCAATAAGTTCGCCAGCTCTCCAGCAAGGTGCAACGCGTGAGGCAAAACAGCTCCTGCCGCCAATCTCGCAATACGAGTATCGCGCAACCCAGGCATAGCTGTCTATCAACCACGCCACTGCTGTACATGCACGCGAGCACTCTCTCTCTGACTGCGCATGTGAGTGTGTATGTTCGGGGGAAAAAATGTTGTCAATTTGGATGATTTCCAGCAACAGCGAACGAAACACGTGCAACCTGCAACACACCTGGCTCCTTGTGCGCGACACAGGAGACCGCACTCTCGCCATGCCAGCCGAAGTAGGGGCTCTTGGTACATTCGGGATGGCTGCACACGCGCAAGGCGATGGCCTTGTTGGGGCGCTTCGTCTTTACAGCCGAGCCTGCGGCGGCAGACAATGTCGTCTTGATCGCTACCATCTCTTTTTGTCTTTTCTCTCGTGGGCTCTCTGCCCCCTATTTTTCCCCGCAGCGCCTCTCTCGCCCTCTCTCTCTCCTTTCGGTGCCTTGCCCCTTGTCACTGCCTACGTCTGGCTCTGCCTCCCCCTTGTTTCCCAGTTCCTCACGTGCCTTTCGCGATTGGCTGCCGTCTTGTAATTCGCGGGTAAAGTGTGCAGGGCGGGCAGCAGTGGCTCTGTCGTGTGGACGGAGCAAAAGCGGACGGGGTTCGGAGATCACAGATAAATCAGAGCAGAAGGTGAGACATAGAAGAGAAGGGGGGGTACGCATCAATCTGGAAAAAAAAAAGAGAATGGGTGGCGGCGGCAAATTTATTATGCTGCTGCGGCTGTTGTTGTTACGCTCTTCTCAAGACTTGTAGCCCGGCGAGATCATGTGTGTCAAGCTCCTGATGCTTGTTGGAAACAAAAACATACGAGATCGATCGAGCGCTTGGTACATTCTATTACATTCAACATACATAGTATGATACGTCAGTGATTATTGCCAGTAGTTTATTTCGTGCAGGATTTGGGTACAATGTATGCCTGTCTGTGAGTGCATCATGTAAAACATTTGTACAGATGAAGGTGTTTTGCATCATACCGGACGTAGCCGCGGACGCGTTGTATGTGCCTGAATTTTGCTGCTCGCCATGCATACGCGTGGCTCAGCTCACTTGCCGCCGCCAACATCTCTACACCACGCGACTCGTTGGGATATATATAGACTATGTGCCGCAGCTGGTAAGATACATCGCCCTTTCGTCTGTTCGTAAGCCTACATCACACAAACAGGTGGCCAGTGGGCACGGTTAGGGGGATTTGAAGTGACCTGTAACCCCTAGGCGTTGTGCAACCTGCGTAAGTAACCCAGTCGGGCGCACCGTTGCCAACCTCCAAGGTCAGGCAGGGTTCCGAAACGCCGGCCCAAACCCAGTTATTAAGGGGCATTTGTATCTATCTGTGCTTGGCTGCAGGCGAGGTTGTCCAAGCCCGAGAATGTACACGCCTTGCCGCGAAAACTATGTACCAGCCGTTGTCCACAGAGTACACGACACACCGATTTATCGGACATTCGCGGCAATGAAAAAACAAGCTTCAAGAGTGCCGGCATTAATTTGAAGCCCGATCTTTTTTGTTATTATAGTCTATCTAGTTGATTACAGTTAGACGCGCAAAAATAAAAACAGCACACACACCCCATCTCCGCACCACCAGCACTATTTTCAAAAGGACCTCTTCCTCGCCGCTGATCCGTCTGCAACTAACTGCCCGCCGGTCACCCCATGAGTAGCCCCTCACCCCTTCGCGAGTGCTCATTATATCTTCCAGCTGTCGCGTTTTGGAGGCTCTATTCTTACAACACGACAAAGAAAGGCGGGTTCGTTCTTGTTCTGAACAACAACACCACGTCGGGCCTGACTGACTGAGCACGCACGTGTGTTGTTATTATTATCATGTGGTCAATTTCTTAGTTTGACTTTCATTTTTTTCGAGGTAAGGGTTTGAACTCAAATAAACCGCAGGAAGGTGCGAATCTCAAATGATATATCCACAGGCAAGCGTTCCACTCAGGCAACGGTCACAGATTGTTGTTGTTGTTGTTGTCGTCACATTAAAAACCGTTCCGATCTCTCTACCCAGTACCTTCGTATGTCCGTACTGATACAACACTCGACGCGGTCGATTCCCGTGATCGCAGGCAAACTTACCCTAAAAAGGTACACTCAAATAGAATGACCCCGAGGGGTCCGCAAGTCAATAGAAATCAACGACAGATATTCTGGAGTCCTCCACTCCCTCTGCGCGCTGTGCGAGGTATAACAACTGAGACCAGAGGAGGAGTCACCATCACGGGCCGGAGAGAAAGAGGTAAACCCCATTGGTTCAATCTTGGTACTTCACGACGCAAGCAGAAACAAGGCCATCTGGTACAGAAAAAGAGAATAAAATAAAAGCAAACAGTAAGGGAAGAGAAAATGAAATAAAAAGAGCGAGGAAAAAAAGGGACCAGGCCGAAAATAACAAGAAATAAGAAACAGAAAAAGGCACACGGTGGAGAGACCACTAACGACAAGCAAACACGCAAACATGGCCACCAACCAGCGATAAATTGTAGTAATGGTACGTCATCACTGGTGGGGGGTTGGTGCAATGGTGCAGCGTCGGGGGTGGGGGGAAATGGCTAAAAGAAATTCAATCCGGCACGTATCGCGCCACTCGGTCCGTCTCTTATCGTTTGATTTTTCCCTCGCCGTCTCGTCCGTCTCCTGCCCCCCTCCCGCCCCATTGGTTGGTGGCTTGTGGTTTCGTTTGAGCGCCCGTTGTCGGCTGGCCTCTTGTTCCTGCTCGTGCCAGGAGGTCATGAACCTCTCACTCCCTGCAGCACCGCCGCATGCCAGGGTACTCCCCCCCCTACCTTCGCGGCTTCCGTCCACTTTAACGTCGGTGCCGTGTCTTTCGGCACCGGGATTCCGAAACAACATGGATCGGTTTTCGTAGATTCGTGGTCGGCCCCGAATGCCTTCAGGTCGTCGAGCACACACTTCGGCCAGTTCTGTTCCTGTCCCCCCCTACGTCGCTTCTCCCCCCCTGCCGGTACGCCGAACATCAGTCGTTTCGGGAGTCGCCCGTCCGGCTGCCTTGCCAATGCTTCCGCAAACAGTAGGCGCCGTTGTCGGATCGTGCCTTCAACGCTCTGACATTCGACCCTCTTCAGCGTCTGGGCGTAAGCGAGCTGCCGGTAGGTGTCTTTCTTGCGCTTGTACCCGATAACTCGAAGGAGCAGTCGGTGGTGTATCGACCGCAGCGTCTGATAGTGGCCGCTGAGTGGTGACCATGTCATGCAG
>CACKRE030002608.1:0-10769 GCA_902602495.3 Ectocarpus sp. CCAP 1310/34 | reverse complement strand
AGCAGCAGCAGCAGCAGCAGCAGCACATGTTCTCGCTTCAACTTGGCACAATTCAACTCCACGCGTGTGGTGCGCAAAGAACATGGGTATCATCCTGCGAAACTGTAGTGAAGCACCGAGTGTATATACTGCTGACATGAGCAAGGCCCCCCTGAAGCACCCAGAGCACACGAGACAAATTGCGCGTCACCCAGCAGCGCTCTCTGCACACACCGCAGCAGCGACGGGGGAACTCGATTTTTCAGCCGCAGATCTCCGCCTTTTTTTCACATTGTGCACCGCTGGTGAAAACATCAACGCAAGCCCGTAAACCATCGCACAACAGCTGCTGCTGAAAGCACACAACTCTAGACAACTCTAGACTATCTAGTCTACACTAGATGCTCACCTGACTCGTCCGTGTTCCAAACGTGGTCGTGTGCTGGCTTGTGCTCGTTGACGAACTCCTGCCAGAACTTGTAGAACTTGTGCAGACAATCATCTTCCGGCGAGGTCATCCTGTTGGCCTCGTAGATGCGGGCCTCCGAAGGCTGATGCGATCGTGCCTTCGGAGGAAGCCCTGCAACCACGATTTCCCCGGGCCCTTGTCGGGGTCCCATGGGACTGGCCGGCCGTCGTTGCAGAGCTGTCTCACACGCTCCTTCAGGTCGTTCCTCGTGAGAGGAATATAGTTCCGACCAGCGTACAGCAGCACATCTTCCAGCGCATTTTCTTCCTCTTTCGTCAGCACAGTCCCGTGGCCAACCCGTGCGTCCATGTCGCACTCACCGCTCAGGCGCCGCAGTAGCGAGGTCTTGCTCAACCCAAAGGCAGCAGCGGCAGCGTAGCGTGACATGCTGCCGTTGCGGACCGCTGCACACGCCTTCTCGGCCGCTGCGGAGTCCACTCTACTCCGACCCATGCTTAGCAGGAAGGCGGACAAGAGTGCTAGTCTACGCGGAATCATCCGTGCTGGTGCATCTGGTGCTGTAGCTCGTGGTGGAATGTCGGATCGTCGCGCTGAGGTGCGCAAACGAAAGCTAACGCTTTCGCAAGAAATTCAAAAAAAATTGAGGGGGACGGCAGATTTTGCACCCAGATATGCCCATTTGAAAAAAGTGGTCCTTATAGGGGGGGTGGTCCTTAATACCCGCCCTTACTCTAGTCTACACGATCAAAAACTTTTCACCGCATAACTGGCCAAACGCGCAGTTGCACATCCTGGGATGCAATACTTCGAAGTGTCCATGTACGCTGGTTCAAGCATTCTCCGGGCTTTCGCCGCCATGGCCGTTCTATGCCGGTGTTGGCTGCCGACACAAGTCGTCCGTGCAAATATTGACTAGACTACAGGCTGTGGAATGACATCGAAGAAGAGGATGCATATTCCGACGCGCAGCCCAGCTCCGACCACCCGGCAGTGTAGTTGTACCTCCAATGGACACGAAGGAGGGTCTACTTGCAGGTCAGTTCATATCACAGCACGCACTGGGCGCAATGATTGGTAGGGTGTATCCTCCACAAAGACCCGAATGACAAGTCAGCGCAGTTTCCCACAGGATTCACTCCGGCAGTGAACATTGATTCACTCAATTCCGGAAGTGAATATTGATTCACTCCCGAAGTGAATCTTCCGTGCGAAGTGAATCTTCAGGCTTCTCGTTCTCAATTCAAAAGACGACGCCAGTGTAAGGAGATTTGACCCCTTCCCTCAATATCAATCATCGTTAAGCTCTCTGGAACCCTCTTGTCCAACCAGACGTGCAGGTTGTGTTGTTGTTGCTTTCCGCTGTTTTTTTGTCTTGATCAACGCTTTCCCAAGCCAACTCACAAGATCCTAACCACGCACGATTACCTGACCTTGCGCCCGCCAAAACACAAGGGCACACGCCTCGACATGAAAGCCCTACTCTAGCATGACGTCACGCCATCGCATCTGACGGCGCCAAATTACCATGGTCAGGACGATCACATGTCTATCTCCAAATCCCGTTCAAGTTTCCCTTCTGGAGGGACTTACCCAAGCCTAGATAGTACATGCACCACAACGTCCTTCCACCCTGTTGAGTGCTTGATAACGTCTCGTGACCCTGAGTTCTCGGTTGCTTTGGTTGTTTTTCTCCCATCATTGGACTCTGTCGTCTGCCCCTCTGGCCCCTATCCTCCACTTCTACTAGCTAGACGACCCAACCGGGGTCACATAGGAGGGGGGGGGCTGGACCCCCTCCTGCGGTTCCTGCCTGAGGTATTTTTATCGCGAGAAGGGTACAGCAATCCCTTCCCTCGCGACTTACGAAGTCGATTATGGTTTACTAACAACGACCTGAGTGTGCAGGCATCAATTCATGCACTTCGAAGTGTAACAAGCTAATTCGGGGAGATACAGGACTGCTGTGTGTGGCACTAGGGGCATAGTCTGAAGAAGCCTTTTCGATCACCTAGATCAAGAGCGCGGTTCAATGAAGACGGTGACGATATATTGAAATTGCGCGAAGGACAAGGGGGAGGGGATGGTAACAGAGCGTCGAATGAAATTTGTACGATATCGCCATCTGCTGCCATCATGGTGTTCTCACAATGGAACGAATTCGGGTGAAATGCTTGCAGTAGAAATTCGCTCCACTAGCTGACGGTTTTCCTGTCGAGACTGCCCATGCCGGGGGCACCTTGAAGCCACCGACTGCCAAGCGAGACAGGCGATCCTTCCTTCTCCTGCGAGCATCCCAAGAGCGGATCGGCAGAAAACGAAGTCTCGCAAAAAAGGAACATCACAGGTCGACCTTAGATTGTCGTTCGAATGGTTCCTGGAAAAAAAAAAGACTTCCACATTGAAACAAACCTACACCGCAGTGGCTGCAATGAACTGCAGAGGCACTAAGAAACCCCGTGCAGCAAACGAAGTGGCGCGTTCTGTAGAAAGTCATTCCAACAGAAGAACAGGAGTGTAATGTCACAACCAACAAGTCTTCTTCATGCCGACCTCAACGAATACCACGCGAATCGCTTCAATATTCCGCCGCGCCCAAACCACTACCGGCACGCGGCCGGTGTAGCAACATCTCGAGTCGGGCAGGCTACTATCGTCCACCCACATCACACATATCAATAGTAGATCCTGCAGCAGTCTAGGCAACAAGATTCGCGCGATCTTTTCAATGGCACCCCGCAATCAAAACGATCTTCCCCCCAAGGGTCACGACAGTACAGCGAGTTACTCTACGCTGCCCTCTTCTTCACTGCTCTGAAAGGGGAGAGAAGCTCGTTCGCATCAGGGGGCAAGTCGCCAAGGGAGGATGAGCTTGTCACTGGCGGGAATAAGGCTTTTCACTTGTTGCGTTCTAAGACGGTGCCTGTCTCTCCCTACTACTTGGACACATTGAAGCGGAAGTGGAGCACGTCCCCTTCTTGGACGACGTATTCCTTCCCCTCGCTTCTCAGCAGCCCCTTTTCCTTGGCCGCCTTCTCGCTGCCACAATCGACCAGGTCCTGGTACTTGATGGCCTCGGCGCGAATGAACCCCCTGGACATTCATGCAAACGAATACAGCGAACGACCAACATCACGGGCAGACGGCCGGAGGAAGTGATCGGCAAACAGGGAGGCCCGCACAAAGAAAAACAAAGCAACGATTCGGGTAAATGGGAGATCTGCAGCAGCGAAGAAGACACGTGTAGCGAACAGAGTGAAGGGGCGAGAGATAAACACTGGGATCGTGCGCGTGCTGTCGGTTTCAAGCCGGCAGCCTGACGAAGACCCGCACGTCTTGGCATTGCTCGAAGCAGCTAGCACCCCGACCGACCACACGATGAAACCGAGCCGTCCTACCAGCATGGGGAGGGAGGGGGACCAAATGGGAGCAGAAAAGCGCCAAACGTCTACGGCGGAAATGGTCCAAGCGCAGCCGCAGAGCTCGTTGTACATTATTCTACACCAGATGATGTGAAAGCGACCACAACAAACCCAAGAGCAACGACAGCGAATACAGTACATCACCGCCGCCGCAACAAAGACAATACATGAAACGCCTGCAACAACACCATCAACAACAACATTGATCGTCATCAAGTTCGAACACGGCGCTAGCAACATCAGCAACAGACACACCTCTCGAAATCGCTGTGGATGACCCCCGCCGCCTTCGGGGCCGTCCAACCGGCGTAGATCGTCCACGCCTTCGTTTCCGTCTCCCCCGAGGTGAAGTACGTCTGCAGCCCTAACGCCGCATACGCCTCCTTGACTAACGCTCGCAGCCCGCAGGTTTCCTCTGAAACACCTGCCCATTCATCCAATCCATTGCAAACACAGCACAAGTAGCAGCAGCGCGCTCACTAGAAGTTGAAACCCCTTCGTGGGAGAAAATCGATCACCTGGGCGGGTTTCGAGAACCACTCCACGCCCACGGTCGGCACTTTCTCTATTGCCCCTTACATCTTTCACCTCGTTCTGTTTAGCCGTGTTTCTCCTCATGTGAGCAGGCCGGTAGTACTGCTGTATGAGAGAGGGTGGCATGAGTGGCACAAACGAAGTGGCACTTCTTTATGGGAACGGAAACAACTTCATGGAGAGCCAAGTGTGTCGGCACCTGCAGAGCGGTGTTCATCTCACTGGTCCAACGATCCCCGCGAGTTTCTCCAACAAAAATGCATTGTTGGGCATGGGAATGGATATGCCTCGACGGCAAAGAAGTACAATTTAATGGTGTTGCTAGGTGTACTCTACCTGGTATACTGTACCTGGTATACGGTACCTGGTATACTGTACCTGGTATACTGTACCTGGTATGAACCAACCGCAACAGGACCGCATCTGAGTTGATTTTCCGCGGTCATGGAAACTTCTACAACATGGTAGATAAGAAAAAGGTAAATCTTCAGATTCATGAACAGGGCGAATCTAAGGTGTCACAGGACAAACTAGGTGTCTAGGGGGAGACATGACTTCGGCACAAAGTAACGCACACCCAAAACGAAGGGACGATACTACTGTGACCCGCACCCCTTCCAATTCAATAGACCAAGACGTATCCACCGATCCGGCAAAATACAATCTAGAAGTGGGTGGGTGCCGGTCTGACTACAAGCACCGCCTCACCCAAGGACTCCAGCCTGTCGCCACCGTAGATAAAAAACAAGCCAAAGTCAAAGCCAAAACACTTGTCATGAAACCAACACCAACACGCTGCCATCAACACTAAGAGTGCCGCCTCACCTAAGGACTCCAGGAACTCCTGCTTGTCTTCACCGTCCAAGTCCACCAGCTCCGACTCCACCTGAGCGGAAACGATCACAACCCTAGCCCCCTCCTCCTCCGCGAATTTTCTTACTCCGTCAACCATTGCGTTGCCATCGGCCAGGTCCGAATCCGCCACGTTGCACGCGTAGATAACCTTGGAAAAAAAATAGAAAAAAAGGCGGTGGGGGGACGGTATGATAAGCGGCAAAGACGACCCGCTCGTATTTTCCAACCGACACAGAAGAAAGTGAACGGACAACCAATTTCTGGAAGTTTTACCGGGCGTTTTTTCAAACGAGAAAATGCCTGCAGCCAAACCACATATCCCGTGTTGTTGTGAAACTCCATAATCTCGTCACCCGTTCAGTTCAGCCCACCGGCGGCTACAGAGCAACGGATAGTGGACAACAAGTTGAAGACTGTCCGGCAGGTGGCAAACATGTAGCCTACGTAGCATAGGGGACTGGTGCACCAGAAGCGAGAGACAACGATATGCATTTTTGTCTGTCGCACCAAAGGTACCAGAAACAAACACACCTTTTTGGCTGTCAAGAGACCGAGGTACGCCGTGTCCTTAGCCTCTTCTTCAGTGAGCTCCACTGTTCGCACCGGCTTGCCTACACTTCGACGGCAAGCGACGCATGGCGAAATAGCGGGACAGTCTTAGGGTTAGATCCAGGAGACAACAAAGACCGCGGCGGAATGCCCGGCGGGTCAGAAGAGACACGCCAGTGATGCCACTAGTGCTGGTTTCAAACCAAAAAGAAAAGTGTTGACACGCCCACGCGTCCAACGGATACATTCTAGCTACCACGAGATGCGTTGGCATTCCCATGCGTCCAACGGGCAACCAGCGCCCCACCGACTAAGCGGATATGACCCACCTTCTTCCAGGGCCCTTAGGATATTCGCCAACCCAGACTTTTCCGACGCTGTGGCCTTCTTGTCCTTCGCTACCTTCTGCAAACGCTTTTCCACCTTCCCGCGACGCCACGAAAACACGCGTTGGCAGCATAAGTTCGGGGGGGTACTTGTGTTATGCATGCGCTGGCGGTTACCATTGATCACGCGTCCTCGAGAGGACGGAGCATTGTCCCCACAGGACCGATCGCGATTTCTTTCTGCTTCGCCAAAAGTGGCCAAAAGACGCTTTCCTACAAATCGATAGAAGAAACAAAGAGTTGGGGTAAAGTTGCGATTTCGAGCGAACAGAACGTCCACCCACCTACTGCACTGTGCACGGATCCAACCATGCAAACTCGGCCACGTCGCGATGCTAGCTCGCCTACTGTTGGTACAATAGTGCAACCTGCCCACAACCGCGATGGCAAATAAAATGGTTCGATGTTGCGTCGCAACCACCAGCGTAAGATCATGACGTCGGTAAGTGCTGCTCGGTGAACAACTGTTCCGCACTTCATTTTCTCACCTGTGCCATGTCTGCCAGCGCCAGCTCGATGTTGATGATGTCGATGTCGCGGACAGGGTCCACGCTGCCCTCAACGTGGATGATATCCGGGTCTTCGAAACATCTCACGACTTGTTACATGGGCGCGCACCAAAAAAAGAAAATCAAAGCATACAGCACAAAAAATGAGCACGATTGCCATTGTGGACAGTTTCCGAAGCTCTTATGAAAGGAGGTAAGAATTAACTACCATCCCCGACTTGGTTTCCGCAATTGCTGCCATTTTGTGAAGCGTCTCTGTCCAGTGGCAGAATTGTCTTTTTTTCGTCAGCGAGCCGCTTTCCACGTTTGCCGCCCGGAGAGGATTGCGTACAGACAGACGCCAGACGTTGAGCAAGCAGAACAACACCTGTGAAAAGGGATGTAGTACACACGAACGAACACATTCTCCGTGCACCACTTACAGTAGTCCCGCTTGAACCGTACCGCTCACGGCGCCAAGAGATTGTCAAAGGAACAACAGCGACAACGTGTGACCAAAAACAAACGGTATTGCCCCTGGCAGGCAAAGTCTAGCAACGAAAATCTACCGGCAGGTGTAAGTAGATCGCTCTTCTCCCGAACGAGGACCGCTCGATATGACAGTGGCGGAGGTGAGTGGGTTGGCGTGGGGCACCGCAGATTGCTCAAAACAAATGATACCGCTCTTTAGCGAGTGCGTTCGCACCGTGCACGATGGCGTCACACTCCCGGATGTTTGCCAAGAATTGGTTTCCTAGCCCCTCCCCCTTGCTCGCTCCCTGTCACGGCGCGGGATGGCATGTGGCGCCAGACAGGCGGTCAGCACGACAACAGCAAACAATCGCAGGAAGAGCACGGCAACAGCAGTTGCGAGATAACAGCAATGACAGGCAGAATAGGCAGGCGGAACAACACAATAGCCGGGCAGGGGGCTATTGCGACCGCCATCTCAGACTGCAAGGCGTACTGCCAGCGATCGACATTCTCCTTGCAATGGACAGCCGCAACCTGGTCTACCGTGTCACGCATGCAGCACGACCGGGACAAGAGTGTCAGAAGACCCAGCGCGTGTGGGACAACCTCCACGATTTTCAGCACTCAAAGCCACCGCTGTCACAGGTTGTTTGCCCCAACACGGCGTGGGCAGCGCGGCATGCGTGGGCTGGGATGTTGTCCCAAGCTCTCATCGGAACGGCACTGGAAATCTAAACCAACCAGTATATCTTGTGAGTTTCTGTGTGTACGGTTACCGCTACCATTCTTACCGATGGCCGATCAGGACGCTATCCTCCGATGCCGCCGTACCCAAATCGGGTGCCATCCAACTCGGCTAGACTTTCTCCTGCCCTGTGTATGGAGGTGGGCATTCAAAGCTAACACGACGGTCTCCAAGCACAACTAACGAACGCAACGAAAGAGATCTCAAACCGGTCCCATGGGTGTGTCGCTTCTTCACCTTGACAAGCCCTGCAATGTCGTAAAAGTCCAAGGTGCTGGGCACGGTCTTGACCGACTTGTTGATCTCAGCGAGGACCTTCAGCCTACCGTCCGGCACCTCTACCACCCCAATGTTGGGCTCGATCGTCGCGAAGGGATAGTTGGCGCACATTGCTCCCTGCGCCTCCGTTACAGCGTTGAACAACGTCGACTTACCCACGTTGGGCATCCCCACGATCCCGGTTTTAAGCTTCATGGTGGAGCTACATCGCACCGGCGAGCCCACCTGTCGGCGCATTGCGGCCTGGCCGGCCACTGCCGTGCCAAGCATCAAATATGTGGTAATATCGTGGGGAGTGTTTCCGTTTCGTGGGGTGGGGTGGAGTAGGTGCATGGGGTGGGAGATCGCAGACTTGTGCGCAAGCTAGACTTTTACTACCTAGACATTTTTTTTCACATGGTCAAATTCGTGCAGGTGTCACACGATCTGCAGTTCCCATACCGGTCACATGCATGCATACAGCACGTTACGCAACATACCTCTGCCTTTTCTACGAGTCCCCGCAATAACAGGCTTTCAAGAGGGGGATGCGATATACAAAGAGTCATACGTCGCCCCGGTGGTCTAGTGAGCAACCTCGCAGCCTGCTATGGGCCAGGTCATGGGTTCGAGTCCCGCCAGAGTGAGTTTTTTCTCGCTAAATCAATCCTGGTCTCCGTTGGAAGCGACGCGCTGCAAAGCTCGTTGCTAGTAAACTTGACCGACTTCAATAGTCGCGAGGGAAGGGATTGCTGTACCCTTCTCGCGATAAAAATATCTCAGGCAGGAACCGCAGGAGGGGGTCCAACCCCCGCCTCCCATGTGACCCCGGTTGGGTCGTCCAGCTGGTACAAGTGGAGGATAGGGGCCAGAATTGTTGTTGTTGTTGTTCTTGTTGTTGTTGTTGTTGCTGTCTTCACATTAAAAACCGTTCCGATTACTCTCTACCCAGTACCTTCGTATGTCCGTACTGATACAACAATCGACGCGGTCGATTCCCGTGGTCGCAGGCTCTTACCCTTAAAAGGTACACTCAAATAAAATGGCCCCGAAGGGTCCGCAAGTCAATAGAATCAACGCCAGATATTCTGGAGTCCTCCACTCCCTCTGCGCGCTATGCGAGGTAACAACTGAGACTAGGGGTCACCATCACGGGCCGGAGAGAATGAGGTACACCCCCTTGGTTCAATCTTGGTACTTCACAACGCAAGCAGAAACAAGGACATGTGGCACAGAAAAAGAAAGAAAAAGAGAACAAGAGAAAAAGATAAGAAAATAAAAGGAAACGNGTGCGTCCGGGCATGTCTGACTCCTCGCTTGCCTCCTTGGCACGCGTACAGTAGCCTGTCGCATACAAAATGCCCATGCCGATGTTCGTAGCATTCGCACAGCAAAAAATTATGCGCGGAAAAAATTGTTATATATAAGACCGGTTTTGATGGCTCACAAATGTTGCAAGAAAAGTTGCAAACTTTTTATGCAACTCTGCCCGGGAACTTTCGTCTGTAACTTTTTTGGTGCACGCTGGTATGGGACGAGGAAAGTTTTGTGCACGGGACTGTTGGAATGCGGAGGCGGGTTGGTTCAAATTCAAAAATACAGGCTACCCCCCCACACACATACACGCAGCCCTCGGGCACGACATCTGTGCGGCTGCACCACGCCACGGAGGGCCGCGCAACAGGCAAACAAACGCTTGAACACGCAACTACTGTCCAGTGCGTCACACGAACCAGCACGGCACTCAACCTAGAGGTAACCAACAGAGCGCCGGCACTGCCAGTAGAACTCACGAATGACCTCATGGATTCCTTTGGGATCTTCTGCGCTACGTATGGAGGTACACCTCTCGGCCAGCAGTCCCAGAAAGCCCTGCAGTGCTTCCCTATAGCATGGGCTTGTCTCGCCGTCAAGGAGGCGGAGAAGAAAAGAAAAGAATTTCGTGACAAGAGACGTGTCGAGGTGCTACCAGGAAATCGCGCTTCCTGGCTGGATAAAGTTGTGCCACCGAGCTATCGCGGAGTCCGCGGAGTCCGACAACCCGCTGCGCTTCCCGGCCGGGTGGGAGACTAAGCTCTACTTCACTACGCTCGGAGGTGCGTGACGCGTGTAAAGTTGGGGTAGACGATCACGATGGATTGCTGACTGCCCACAACAGCAGTGATTCTGTGTATTGGAGAGGGTTAGCCCGTGCACAGCAGTTTGGACGGCGAACTCGCGCACTCCCGCGTACACGTCCAGAACAAAGCGCTTGAAAGGCCAACGTACTTTTTGAAAAATAGACACGACACGGGGAAAGTAAAACGGCACACAGCAGCGAAGTACACACGTAAATATGTTGATAGGTGCACACATATACTGCTGTGGGACGCCGTACCACCGCAACCATCCTTGAAACATGTAACATTTGTTCGAGTGGCTGTCGTCCCTGGACGGCGTGATATGTCAACATGTACTTGGTACATAATGCAGTAGACCCGTGCAGCAGCAGCGGTANACGGCGTGATATGTCAACATGTACTTGGTACATAATGCAGTAGACCCGTGCAGCAGCAGCGGTAGCTGCAACAGCACTACTGCTGTAGAGCTGTGGTGGAAGCAGCAGGAAAGCACACGCCGGCGGCACTGTAAAAGCCGTTTTTCCCTGACTGT
>CACKRE030002601.1:131470-142030 GCA_902602495.3 Ectocarpus sp. CCAP 1310/34 | reverse complement strand
TTTTCGTGTCAATCTATCTCAGTCCAAAATTTTCGGGTCAATTTAACGTGGGAACCCAGGAATCCTGCAGTTATCATCAACTCCGGTGCGATGCGATCAATTAGGTCCGCCCGGCGCTACGACTGCTGTTCAGCCCGTCCAAGTCGGCTGCGTTGGCCGTAAGAGGTTGTACTCAGAATCTAGGTGTCCAGAGCAAACGGCCCATCCAGGTGGGGTGAAATCTCTCCATCATGATAGATTGTCATGATCGGCTACCCGAACGAAGTTTTGCTGGAGCCGCTACTGTGTCGTACCTCACGATGTAGACCAAAACACACAACGGGTCGATACAGAGATTTTGATTTAGGCAATGACCTGATGTCACACCGCGTTGATGCACCTTCGCCCAATCAGCCTTCAAGGGAGCCGAGAAAAACAGTTGGTTGAGTTATTGGAAAAATCAGTGCGGGCACGCTTAGAAAGTAAACTATTTGCTGCAGACTAATGTCACAGTGTACAGTACTAGGCTAATACTGTTAGTCTGATACGTAAGCTTTAGAGTCAGACTGTAAAAAGGAAGAGCGGGTATGAAGCAATAGTCTACACCTCCAATCATTATCCATGTGGGCCACGTCAATACTTTCAGGAGATTAAAATTGTCGGATAGATGCGTGTGTTGTAGTCGACAGCGGGGCAATGTCGTCATCGTGACGGTTGCCGGTTGAATGAACCGATTCGGCTATTCAACCAATTCCAGTTGAACCGACCGGTCCGCTTGTTGACTGTTGACTGGACTTCATCTTGTTCACTGCTGCTGTTGATCGCTTCAGAAACCACTATAGCCAGGCGACGATCCATAGACTGTGTATCTGGAGCCCAACACAACGGGGGTGGCATCGTGCTTATTCCGTTGAACCACATGTGCGTAGTGGTCGGGGTGGTGGTAGACCAAGCGCCGGATTGGTGACGTGCGTACTCAAACTCCCAGCGTTGCCAAAAATTGTGTAGACCATGATGAACCGAGGTTATTACGGTATTACCCACAGGCTGTTGTGCTCAGGTCTTTTTTCCCTCAGTCTGATGGGGCTGGGTCCGCCGCGTGTTTGTGGTGCCACAGCCAATGACTACTACACGTGGAACATGTTCCGCTAGGTTCGATATTGGTCAATACCAGCAATCCGTTTTTTTTGTTCC
This sequence comes from Ectocarpus sp. CCAP 1310/34, assembly GCA_902602495.3. Lineage (NCBI taxonomy): Eukaryota > Phaeophyceae > Ectocarpales > Ectocarpaceae > Ectocarpus > Ectocarpus sp. CCAP 1310/34. The sequence goes on along the minus strand of CACKRE030002601.1, from coordinate 140,857 downwards.
AGCAGTTATCATCAACGGACGGTGCAATGCGATCCAAGTCGGCTGCATCTGCCGTGAGGGGTTGTACTCAGAATCTAGGTGTCCAGAACAAACGGCCCATCCCGTTGGGGTGGCATCTCTCACCATGATTGTCATGATCGGCGGCCCGAAGTTTTGCTGCAGCCACTAGTACCTCTCAATGGAGCCAAAACACACAACGGGTCAGTACAGACATACAGTAGTCAACGACCTGATGTCACAACGCGTTGATTCACCTTCGCTCAATCAGTCTTCAAGGGAACTGAGACAAGCGGTTGAGTTGTTGGAAAATTCGGTGTGGGGCACGCTTGGGTTGGACGCCACTGCCGTGCCCTGAGCTCATGGGCACACAGAATATTTGCACCACAACTAACTCTGTTTGGCGAAAGGTTGGCTTAGCATTGCGAATCAATCTGTGGATGTCACATCCAGCGCCGTTTCAAAGGACACGGGTGCACGCGTACACGGCACCCAAAATTCGTTGCAAACACAATGGTTCCTTTCCCGGGAAGAATCTCCACGTTCTGCCTCGAGCACACTATCTGAGCACGTTATCTCGTCAAATACCCCATAAAATTTGGTTTAGGTGCGGACGGACCCATCCAACGGAGGGACAAGGGGGAAGAACGAACCAGTCAGCCACCCCGACGCCGGCGGGTTCCACATCAAGCGAGATGGTGCCCGGAAACCCGTTGATGAACACAGCAGATGTCATATCAGAAGTGGTGGCCTACTGTCCGCCGGACGACTTCCTCTACCTGGCGACCGTGAGCAAGGCGTGGAAAACGGCTTGGGTGATGCCGGCGAGCGGTCGTCGTAAACAGACGTCGGTCTTGATGGCCTCCGCAACCCCGGCAAGGACGAAGTGCGTCCTCGATGACCCGAGCTTCTGGTGCGCAGCGAAGCAGCAACTGATGACAGATGCCACTGGCAAGCACGAGAAGTGTGATTGTAGGAGGGTGATCAGCAACAATAACATCTTCTACACGACCGCGCGCGCGGGAAATCTCTTCGGGTTAAAAATGGCGGCAAAGAAGCTCGAATGTTGGAAGAGAAGGGGCTCCCGTCTGCACGACAAAACCACTACCATTCGCAGCACCAGCACCATCACCAACAACAACGACAAAAACAACCACAACAACAGCATGGACATTGTTCGACAACAAGTTCCACAGCTCGCGGCCGAAATTGGAAACCTTGAAATACTGAAATGGGCCGTATGTACGCAGGGGTGCCCGTTAAGCAAAGGCGTTTTTCATCTCGCTGCCTGTGCGGGCGACTTGACAACACTGGAGTGGCTGACCGCGAACGGCTGTCCGAGCGGTTTGTACGATGTAACCATCGGCGCGGCCGCTGGTGGAAGTTTGGCGGCTCTAATATGGGCCAAGCAGCGAGGACACGGCTGGGACCGAGGCGTTTGCTCTCTGGCCACCGAGCGGGGCGATCTGAGAATGCTCACTTGGGCAAGGGAGAACGGGTGCCCGTGGGACAAGGACACGTGCGCAAAAACTGCTGCTAATTGCGGGCACAGTGCTGTGCTTGAGTGGATCAAAGGCCAAAAGTGAGTGTGATCGTAGCTGGCGAAATCGACGGGTCAGCCTGGGACGGCCATGTGTATCTGAGGGCGGCCACAACGGGAGTTTCGAAACCAAACATTGTTTTTAATGTGAATGACTACTTTTGGGTCGCTAAAATGGAGAACCCGTCCTTTCGAGCTCAACAGTATGTATTAATATGTGAATGTCTGCATGTACCTGGTATCTCCTTGTTCGTTGTCAACGTCCAATAGTACTGTTCGTGTAGTGACGTGGTATGTATGTGTTGTCTTGTGTTTGTGGTGGGTGGCGTATGTAACGTGTGCGGAAGAAGTGATGCAAGTAGTTTTTCTCGAAGGTCGATGTTCGGCAATAGATCTCTCACTCTCTGTGACGACTCCCGATTGTAGACCACTAGGGCGACCGCCTGTACGCAACGAACAAACAGGAACAACAGGTTTTCTGTCGTCATTTTTCTGTCGTTTGGTTGTTGTTGGTGTTTGCGAAGTATGTACTTGTAGAGAAGTGGTGGAAGAGGGAAGGTCCTGGAGCGAGAAGGCGGGGGAGAAGGGGGAAGAGGGCAAAAGCACGTACGTTCATTGGCAAACAGGCACGGCGAGATGAAACGATGCAGCAGTGCATCCGATGACGGTGGTCTGTATTGCTGTTTTCTGGTCTCACGGATCATTGTGTTAAAATACTTCTGTACGATGTGTGTTGTCATATATATATATATATGCTGTAGATGCAGCTAGCTGTAACGATTGCTGAAAGTAAAATGATATTTGGGGCAACGATATTGGCCCCCCGCCCCCCAATGGGGGGTGTACTGTAGATGCGGTGTAAGTGACGTTTGGGACATTCTTGTACAGTAGAACGTAACGTGTTGCGACGAGTTTTAGCGAGGAATTCGTGAACGAATTGATTGTCGATCAGAAGATTGTCATTTTAGCGAGATCACGAGGTGTTGCGAGCCCCACTAGACTCACTCCCAACTAGACCATCCCTCATCATCTCAATTCTGTAAGGAAGATGTGAAGTGAACAAGACTGAAAACAAGTATTACAAGTCCCAAAGCGGGATTTAGCAACAACATCGACTTTCGGTCATTGCCTCAACAGACTTCGGTTGGCACAGACTTCTTCGGTCTGAACGTCACATAGACTTCTGTCTGGAACTGCACATAATAAGCTTTTACCGCCGGCAGACGACCCTTGGGTAAGGGGCACCTCGACACTTGACAATTTTTTTCGCATTGTTACTGGATCCACCACAACCCTCGACATCTTCCGGACGACTCCTTTCACGCCCTTTGGTGTTCCGAGCGAATCACCTATAGAACGAAGGCGATCTCGCCGCTGGTGTAAGATAGGTAGGGAGGCAAGGTCTCTCTGCTCTTCAAATGATCGATATGATTGAATCAAGAATATCACGAAGACGAAAGAATGCATCTAAACGCAGACACAAGTGTTCGCCGAAAATGTTGCCATCACGATATCGACCCTCTGTGACCCAGAACGTCAAGTTGTCCAAGGACAACGATGGGCAGAGTCGATGGGGGACTAAAACCACTGAGACGACCACCTACAGAGTATATATAGACTATCCGATTTGTGTGCTAGTCGTCCTTCGTCCATGAAATGATGTGATTGACGATAGGCGTGAAAACAAACACAACACCAAAGAAGAGACTGGCCGCTCGAGATAGCAAAACCCGTTCGAAGAGGCGTCTGTGTGTTGGAATGTACCGTGCCGCAAGAGACGTTGCCCAGAGACAACATGGTCGTGACTGGGACCATGGTGGAGCGGACGCCGTCGTGAAATCGCGCAAGAATCGTGAAACGGAAATTGATGCATCATGCTTACAGCTGTGACGCACTCAAGATATGCTGTGAATCGTTGGTCTTCAGAGACCTCTAGCTGTTCGAAAATGCGTGACATTTCGAGCGTTGCCTCTACTCTGCCCTGCCACCACTGACAGAAAGTCTGATGCCTAGGGGTTACGTAAGTCATCATCAACGTCATCGTCGTCGTCATCGTGGTTCACCACTCACACGTCGATGATTGCATCAACGACCACACGTTCTGGACTCGTTCCCTCTCTCGTGACCACACTTCATTGGATCATCACCGCTGCACTCACTCGTCTCTACGAACCCCTCGTGTTTTTCAATTTTACCTATCGGAGTAGAACCACTATTCACAAGACCATCAAGAGAGCAAACAACAAAAATGCCTCCGTAGAATGACGACTGCATGTAACAAGTCACCAACCTGCGCGCCAACGACTCTACAGCTAGTGGTTAGCCTTGAAAACCAACTGATTATCATTTGTTGCCTGCCCAGTTCGCACACAACAGCAGTTGGCGGTGATTCGTAACCTGCCCCCCTATCAGCCCCCACCTTTTCCACAGAAGGCGTGAAGTTCTGCATGTCGCGGAACTCTACAAAATCCAGCATATCGCTGCGCGAGAGAAACAACGGAAAAGGTATGTAGAACCAACACTATACATACAATGCGAACATTGTACTTCTATACAAATGTAATCCAGGAGGAGCACAGGCGCGTGCGCAAGACTTGCCTCCAAGGATGGCCCTCCTTGGCTCTGAATCCCTCCCCCCCGACGTGCGCAAGACCACACTCTCCATCCAATCAACAATCATAATAACCAGACGAAAACTACATAAAAAGCGAGCCGAGCACGGGACACGAGTTCAGCATGGATGGGGTACCATACTATTGAGAGAAATACGAAGCATGGTCCATGAAATCTTCATCTTGTCCGTACAACTTTTCCCAACCGTGAGGCTGTGGTAATCACAGCACACGCTCACGCGATCAGATGGTCTTCGTCGCGTGCTACGATCCAGCCATGACGCAAAAGTCCAAAACAAGGCGGATTCCCAACCAACACATACACGCACACGGACTCTATCCAAAAATCTGCACAACGGAAAACAAGAGGAGGGGCAGGGGGTGTACGCATGTACCCGCATGCCGTCCTCGTTAGATCATTGCCTTTGTATCCCTACAATACAACGCCGGGACGGAGCGATATGCCGGGTTTTCGCCGGCCCAGGCTACCCTTTACAAGGANCCGCATGCCGTCCTCGTTAGATCATTGCCTTTGTATCCCTACAATACAACGCCGGGACGGAGCGATATGCCGGGTTTTCGCCGGCCCAGGCTACCCTTTACAAGGATGAACAAAAGCTGGTCATCGGGGGGGGGGGGGAGGGAGGAGGGATGGGGCATCACACACATAACATATCAGGTACACACCCTAGCTGAGTGGCCTAAACACGGAGAAATGTGCCAGTTTTTTTCGTCTCGCCCGCGCGCTCCGACCACAAGTGTCGACTCGAGTCACAGCACCCGCAACTACACCGTAAAAGCCTGCTCTACATCTACAAACGCACGTGTTGTTCACGAGTCCGCGGCAGGAGCTTCGCGCTATACCCTACTCTCGACGCTACCGCAGCTGCTATGGCAGGGAAGGCATTTTGCCCTGAAAACGAGCAAAGCAGAAAACACAGCGACGCCATTTGCCACCGGTGCCATGGTGAAAACACACACAGCGACAAAGAAAACCGAAAGTACAAGCCCGCTCCAAATCGTCACCCGCAAAGCGATTCGTTTGCCAGAAGTTCGCGCAACCTTTGGTGTCCTTGTGCGTGCGCTGTTGGCATCCACATTGCTGGCTACGTTGTGACCCAAGTACTCCGACAACGGGCAGTTTGTATCGCATGCGGTTGTTTCGTGCAAACAACCAGCACCACTTTGTGCACCCTCACCCACCAAAAGGCGCCACTTTTCGTGCGCTTGCCGCCCACACCGGTCCGAACAGCGCGTGATTTCTGCACACAAAAACCTAACGACGCTCTCCGTCCTACGCATTGTCCCAGCCTTTCCAAGACGCAACTTCGGGTGAAAATCGCAGGACAACGCACGCTCTGACGCGCCCGCTCGTTCACACACTATCAAACCAACCCAAAGAGCAGCGATGTTTGCGCAACAGGGGCGAGGGTTGGCATCAATTCGCTCCCAACAGGAATGTGTCATGAACGAGCCCGCGCGCCTCGACAACATCGCCCACCTTCGCAGACGACGGCAGCAGCAGTACAGTAGCACCACCAGCGTGGGACCCCCTCCAAGGGAGGGAACCACTCTCGCCTTGATCGACCGCCACAGCGCCGCAGGCGGGAGCACCATAGAAACGCATGAGCAATACCGCGCTTGGCCTTCTAACAAAAATGCATATTGTCACTGTCGGTCAAACATCGCAAGACACAAGCTGGCTGAAAATAAACGAGCACGTCGTGTGAGCTGCAGTCGGCGAGCTGGCCACTCCAGCGATAGCACCTGGACGAGCCGAAACCAACACTTCGTACCTTCACCTGCTACCCGACGCCTAGATCTACACACTAGCAGCAACAGGCTTCCGCAGGACGTCGTCCAAGAAAAACTCAAGGGCAGCCTTTCTCTGTTCAGTCTTAAAAAAAGGGGGGCACCACACGGCGTAAAACCGCGCACATCCGTGCTCTCTCGCCGTTTTAGGGAGTGGCCGACAAAACTGCACTCTCGTTCCAGCCAGGGCAGGAGCCGCTTGCTTCGGCAAGGACCAGTCGGCTAGCTCCGCCCAACCTCATCGACAGGCTGAGTATGCCAGGAACGTTCAATCTGCGATTCACAAGCACGGGGTGGATGACGGGGCTTTGGGGGGCGAGTTCGGCGTGCCGATTTGCTTCTGCCCCCAAGTCCACAAACAAGAAACATGAATGTTTTCGCTGCTAGCGAGTGCTTTTACGTGTCGTGCATGCGATTCCTCAGGTGCTCCAATCGAACTGCTGCGATACTTACTTACCGATGGCGCTAACACAACGGCGTTGACGTACAAGTAGCACATCGGGGCGGACCGCGGCACGATCAAACCACAATCAATCGATTACCACCGTTGCAGTTGTGACTGGGCTGGCGAGGAAAAAGAAAGGAAAATAATTTGAGGTGAAAGCTCGCCATTGGACAATTGGACACATTCCTGTGTTCCCCGGGTACAGGGCGCCTCGGAGCGGCCCGATAGATCGTTGCTAAATACACAACCTGCAACAATTTCGGTGACCAGTCGCAGTTGCTAGAAACAAACACCAGCAGCTTGGCTCACTACCAGCGGAAGTGGCACTGTCCGACTCGACGGCGCTGCAAAGCCGAGACCCCTCGTTATGGGTAGGACGAATGCCGGTTCCAGGGGCACCTGAGGCCTCTCGTCTACACTACGGGGCACCTTTGGTCAACAATTGCCCAGTTTGTCTTGAATTAACCCCGATACGTCCCCCCCCCCCCCACCCCAACCTAGCAAATTCAGATGCTGTAGTGCCCCTTCCCGGTACGAAACATCCTCGAGACCTGTGGACACAACAGCAGGTGTTCCAGATATTACCGAACGATTTTTCAGTCCACCAAAGATACACAAACACTCCGTCCTGTTACCTGGTCCTAGTTCTGCTCTGCTGGTGCTTGTGCCGGTCCGAGAGCTTCGTCGGGGCCGCCTGTTGCGACACTCGTAGCTGCACCTCCGACCCCAACCCCGCCACCAACGCCCGCGGCTTTGGCCGTGTTCGTCGTCCCTGCAAGCCAACGCGCGGCGTCGGAAGCAGCACCGGGGAGGGCTTCCGCAGCCTCCGGTGCCAATGTTGACGGTGTGGCCTGCTGTTGCTGCTGGAGAAGCGCCGCTGCTGGTGCGGCTGCTGTGTTTTGTTGCTGCTGGTGCTGCTGGTGCTGCTGGTGCTGCTGGTGCTGCTGGTGCTCCAGCAGCAATTGCTTCTGGATCGCCGTTACTTGTGCGGCTGCTGTACTTTGCAGCTGCTGCTGCTGCTGGCGATGAAATGCCGCTGCCTGCAATGCTGCTACTTTCTGCTGCAGCTGGTTTTGCGCGTACGTCGCTGGTTGCGCTGTGACAACTTGCCGCTGCTGCTCCTTGTTCCTCTTGTCCCTCAAGTACGCTGCGGCGGGCGCTGCTGCCGCTTCCTGTAATGCTGCCACCTTCTGCTGCTGCTGCTGCTGGTGGTTTTGCACGTAGGTCGCTGCCTGCACCGTGGCAGCTTGCTGCTGGTGCTCCTTGTCCCTCTTGCCCCTCAAGTACGCTTCTGCGGACGCTGCTAATCTCTGCCCGAGGAGCCGCTGGGCCTGTTGCTGGCTCTGCTGGGCGTGCAAGGTCTGCTGGGGTTGCTGCTGCTGCTGCTGCTGCTGCTGCTGCTGCTGCTGCGGCCGCGGCTGTATTTGCACAAGGGGTCGCGGGTATTGTTTCTGTGGCTGCGCCAGCGAGGCGTGTTGCAGCTCCTTCAGCTGGCGCTCTCTATGTTCCTGAAGCCTGAGCTCTTCACCATACTGCCGTGTCGCCTCGGCCTTGTCAGCGTCGTCGAGCTTCTCCAACGGGTCGTCCTCGAGCAAGTGCTTGTTGGAAACCCAGGAGGCTTTTCGTTTGTTTGTTTTTTTTGTACACGAGAAAGAAGCGGCGGTGGGGTGAGAGGGGTGGGATGAGGGCATTCCTATTCCTACGCGCGCTGGTTCTCACTCCGTAACAACAGCGGCACTACTGTCTCGTAGTCTTATTCCACGTGAACCGCAACAAAGTGCAATACACAACAACCTCTGTCAGTGCATCCATTCCTTCCTACGCGCCCCGACAAAGTTTGCAGGTAACAAATACCAGGCACGAACGAGAAAGAAAGACTCACATATGAACTTCGGTTGAAAATGCTTGAGAAGATGCGCCAACAGGCCTTTCTCCTCTAGCTCTTGACCGCCTCCAGCGCCGGCTGCCACTGCTACTGCACCTGAATCCGGCGGCCCTGTCGCGGCCGCCGCCAACGCCTCCGCCACCGACCCTCCGGCCGCCGCTGAGGTTGAGGTCGCTGTGCCCGGCGCTACCACACCGCACTCGCTCCCGACGTCCGGCGGCGGCGCAGGCAGCAAGGAAATCGCAGCACTGCGTGGTGTGGAGACCGTTTGTGGGTCCCGGGGGGGGCGTGTGTGTGTGAGAAGAGAAACAGAGAGAGAGAGAGAGAGACAGAGTTTGCAACAAAAACCGCTGAGACCGTGCTACCCGGCTGATAGAAGAATGCGGGTCACCCCAAGCGGGTCGGCAATAAGCACGCGTTTTTATTCAGTGGGACCGTCCCGGGGGTATTGGGGGGGGGACGGGTACTCATAGTCGTGAAGGCCGTAGTCGTTAGACCATTCACCTCGCAGAACACGCGTTTGTATCTCATGGGACCGTCTAGGGAGAGGTGGAAAGGGGGATCCATGGATTCAGAAAAAGAAGGTTGGCGAAACACTCGTCAAATGCGTTCACCCGTATCATCGTTTGACTGTCTCTTTCGGTAGCCGCTTGTTGACACGGATGAGTGCGGAGTACCCGGCGATATTGCCTCGGGTGTGTACGCACGGTACTGGCGATGAGCAACAGGCGCCCGCGCAAAACAATCGTTGACGTACTTGAAACAAGCACTTAACGCTGTTTGGTGCTGGTCAGGTGGTGGTGCCTTGCCCGTGTACAGTACGTGCTGAGTCGGTGACAAGCAACCGGCGCCAGAGCAGCTGGAACAGAGACCGAGAGACAAAGAGAGACAGACGTCCTACAAACACGCAAGGATATCGTGTTGGTGGCCAGCTATTCGACCCATCACCCGACGTACCCGTTCTCAATTGTTGCACGCGAAGCAGTCAACTGAAACAGCGTACTCAATGACAACCCGAAGAACGTCATTGGAGCATTCCGGGTGGCATGCATGTTAGGAATTAACCGCCGGGCACACATGTCCACAGACCCCCCCC
>CACKRE030002601.1:109034-121694 GCA_902602495.3 Ectocarpus sp. CCAP 1310/34 | reverse complement strand
GGGTTAGATAGAGCAACGAAGCATATACATGCGCACAACAAAATCTACATCGCCGTGGAGCCAACTCAACGACATGGAATGAAGCGATGGCTGCAGTTCACATTTGGGGAAAACTCTTTTTAAGAACAGTGAAACGGCCCCAGAGGTAATCCCGAGCTACAGCACTGTGCCAGAGAGAGCGAAAGGTGGTGCCGCGCCGAGAAGAGACGTCCGCAGTTCTCTGAAGGGTCAATATTTCGTCAAGGGAAATTTCTGGTTGGTTGAAAGTGCCCGGTTGATTGCTGGCAGCGAAACCCTCGATCCCTCTCCCCTCTCACCTGTCAACGATGAAGACTTTCCCATCAAAGTGGTAGTCGGCCAGCCACTGCAGGCCCAACACAGCGCGGGCGGCAATTCGGCAACACGGCAACAAGCACACAGACAAGGAGAGGAGGACCGAGCGAAACGACACGTCAAAAAACCCTTCCAAGAACGAGTAAAACTTGAAGAAATAAAAAAAAATGCCACAAGTCAACGCTGCTGGTGTTATTCACGGCTGTGGCCGCGGACTTGACGCGATATCTGGAGCTCCACCTCCTTCTCTACATGCGTGTGCGTGTGTCTTACCTTCTTGAGCTCCTCTTCCCAGTTCCGCAGAACGTTCTTCGGCACCAGCACCAGGCACGTCCGCAAGAACGACCTCTTCCGCGACTTTTTCGACGACGACGACGACGACGACCTGCCCGCGGCAGGGTCCTTCGCCTTAGAGCTTGAAGCTTCGGAGGATCCATATCTACCACCAGACCCAGACCCAGATCCAGATTCAGATCCAGATTCAGATCCAGATCCAGATCCAGATTCTTCACACGGTACGTCCTCCACGGCCGCCTCCTGCACTATGGCATTGGTCAGTAGCACGTGCATCATGGTGATAGCCTGCGCTCCGAGAAAAGCGGGCCGGCAGGGGCGCGCGGGAGAGGGGAGTGCGGGGTAGTCGTTACCATGCGCGTGTAAGTGCACGCTGGCGCAACAGCAGTGTGTGATGGTGCCTTCACCATAAACTTAATTGCTTACTTCGTGTCATCGCACGACCCACTTCAAAAGTTTGCCTCTCACGCCACCAAAATTACCTTCGACCTGCCTCGACCGCACATACCTGCAGCGTCTTGCCTAGGCCCATGCAGTGCGCCAGGATGCAGCCGTTCCCTTTCGCCCCTTCGCCGCCTTCCTTCAACTGGTTGATGTTCACTACCAGGTTGTCGTACATGAACTGCACGCCCTCCACCTGGAGCGAGCAGCAGAGAGTGGCAACAAACGTCACGAGAGACAGTAAACGTTACTAGAGGCAAAAACGCCACGGCTCTTGTTATCTTGCCAAGACTCGCGTCAACAGACAATAAAATACCACCAACGATGACAACAACACCATCAGCTAAGGCCGCAGAGGCGACAACAATCGGCCCATGTACAGCGAATGCCCAAAAGTAAATAAACAAAGCCCCGTGGGCTCGGTGCCTACTACAGGAGAGAAGGATCTCCGAGACAAAACTACTCGTGAATGCGTAGCACGCAAGCACAACCAAGAGATTAACGCCCGTAACACTGATACTGGAGCGGACAGTAACCGACGGTGTGAGGTGTCGAGGTCTAGGGAGCACGAACAGGCGGTTTTTTCGACCTCAAGAGGACGAAGATGGACGAGCAAAGAGAACAACGCATGCCTCCTCATGTCCGCTTCTTTCCTATCAACAGGGAACCTCATGACATCTCACGAGGGCCCTCCGTTGATAACGTCGATGATACGGATGGATTGCACACCTTCTAAAAAATGAACCTAACAGGGGGGGGGGGTTCCAAGGCAGGTAAGCTCCCACAAGAAGACACACACGGATATGCATAAAACGGGGGCAAGACGCAACTTTGCACACATTGCAAAACAAGCAGAACAGGGGGAGACACATTCCGAAAAACAGTACAGGGGGAGACACATTCCAAAACAAGCAGAACAAGGGGAGCCCCCAAGGTATGTAGACTTACAAATAAAGAACACACCCACGGATTCATAGACTGCATTAGGACAGGGACAAGAGAAAAAACCTCCGTGGATTGCACAAGCATACACGCGGGACACGCACAGCTGAAAACGGCACCATGCACAAAACACAGCACGGCGGCCTCGCCCTCCCTCTTCCCCCACCTGGTGCTCCAGCAGGAACCTGCCGATGAACGGGGCNGGGGGGGGGGGGGGGGGGGGGGGGGGGGGGGGGGGGGGGGGGGGGGGGGGGGGGGGGGGGACTCGGGGACTGGTTTGGTGCTTGTCTCCTCGATCAAAGAAGTCCTCGCAATTCGTGCTCCCAGTTGCCGAGATACCGCGAAACATGTGGGCGCTCTGCGCATGGGGGGGTACTGTTGGTGGTCTTTCCTACACATCGTTGATCGGGAGACTGGGTAGAACGAGGAGGCGCGAGTGAACAAGTGGTGAGGGGGGGATCTGCTCTGAGCCACACGGAAAGATCGGGCGGACTAAGTCCGAAAAACAAACCCCATAACATCGTGTGTGTACAATACGATAGCGTAAAGTCGGCGACATAAAAAAACAGTCGCAAATCGCCTCGATGCTTAAACTCCAACTTCTCAGCGTCATCGTAGCTAGAAAACCCAGGCGGATTCCACACACAAAAAGCTTGACTTGCGAAAACGAGTCCACGCAAGTTGGAATTATTCATACACCAGCAGGAGGCTTGCCCCCAGCTGTCGTGCGCCACATGTCAACCCTGGAAATCCGTCTGCCAAATCACTCACATTGAAACGCGTTTGCAAAAAAGACTCTGCTTGCACTGGGGTGGGCGAAACCACAACTTCGAAGTATCACGCCAGTTGTACGCTCTATCCGGGAGAGGTGTTGAGTCAACAAGACTACCCCTTTCAAGGCTTGCGGAATGACTCGGTGTACGTTCTCCCTTGCAGTAGGCCTGTCCTCCATCGGCCGTTTTGCTTGTATGACGGACAATAAGAAGATGGAATTACTTGAAATTAGTATAGAAATAAAGTTTGTGTATCAAAATCGAAAATAAAACGGCCGATGGAGGACAGGCCTACCTTGCAGTGCGTAGTCGCCAGTGTATGTATCTCTTCTGCCGTTACGTTTGCTTTCAAACGAGGGAGACGGTGTTTTGATAATGTAAATGTCTTGAAATTTGAACAGAAGCGAGAAGAACAAAAAAAAAAACGAACCGGCACGCTGTACAGTACCTGTAACAACGCCCTTCGACCAGCGGATTTCGGCGGAGAGCGGATGCGGGCCGCGATCTTCACGAAGTACGTGGGGAACAAGGGACAGCAGGGGGGCGGGGGGGGGGGCACAGTGAGAGGAAGGGGAGGATGGACGGAAGGAGAACACTATCGATTGTACTATGTATTTAGCATTTAGCGCAACTCGGCCTATCCCGGGAAGGTCATCCACCCCTCCCTCAAGACTCATTGTAGCTAGCTCCGAGGTAGATTCCACCAACGCGTACCCAAAAACTTGGTACCCCAAACTTGTGTCGGACAGGCTTTTTGGCTTTGGGACGTTTTCGTGAAACTCTAACGATTGTATTCAAGATTTACATGGTTGGCTTAGCCCGCCTACCGCTGTGCACCAATCATGATACCATTGTGTTCTCCGTCTCCATTTTGGATCACTTATAGAACTGCAGTATTGGACTTGTTTGGATGAGACCTCCTGTTCCGGTCCAAGAACTAACCCCTCTGTAGCCGTCTATCAACCGGGAGACAACACACCCCGACCCTAGCCATGCCGACCCGATCGGGCGCTGTTTCCTGCAGGGAAAGCGGTAGGGGACCTCCCTGCCCATCACCCAGCTGGGTACGCTACTAAGCTAACGAGCTGGTCACCAACGTCACTCCGTTGCCGGTGATCCCCTCGCACGGACAAGCTGTGCATGCAGTTTCATGGTATGGAAATCGAGAGGGGTGTGGAGGCTCATTTCTCTCCATTGTTCAGGCGGACGTTGGCTACACAGTCCGCCAGTCGACGTCGCGGCGTCGAAGAGCTGCCCCGGCCAGCGATCGAGGTCGTCGTCCACGATGTTGGTCATCAGGGTGTGGATGTTTACGGGGTTTTTTCTGGCTGCGGAACTCGTTGCGACATCGTGGACGATGACCTCGATCGCTGGCCGGGGCAGCTCTTCGACGCCGCGACGTCGACCGGCAGAACTAAATTGCAGAAAGTTACGGCAACATGGAAAAGGCCGTGGAACAACGGCATAATCCCCCTTCCTCCTCCGTCCCCTTCATAACCCGGGAAATGAAACCACATGGGGGATACGCCCGTACGCACACACGTGAGGTTTAGGAAGCCGTCGCACGCAGCCGCCCCACCTGCCCTTGCCCCTGTCTTGTCTGCATGTCTCTTCCAAACCCCACTCCTGTCTCTCCCAGCGGTGTGAACGGCGCTCAACAATATCGAGACGGATGGGCAACGGCTAGATGACTTCAGGGAAGCAACACACGAGTAACTCCACCCCCCTCCCCAACACCGTTTCTCCTTCGTTGTACCCGCTCACCTTTCGCAATCGCTCGCGCTCCTTGACGCGCAGGTGCTCAACCTGGAAAAACGGCAAGCAAAAAGAAACAAACACAGACGACATAGGTCAACTTCACAACCTCGGGCGGCAAACGAACGACGGGAACAAAACACAGGGAGTCATCACTGGAGTTGTTCGGAGATCGCTAGAGAAAAAGGCAGGATACAGCTGCAGCGGAACACAAAATCCTGGACTGAAAAACTCTATCGTACGAAAAAAGGAGCAGAGCCCGTTTCTTTTGGCCACACGACGTGAGCTACACAACACTCGTGTGCGAAGTCGCCTCTCCCCAACGTCAATCCGTGAGAATCGGATTTGCAAGGAACGTCCCCCCCCGGGCCAGGACTTTGCCCAACATGGGTGCCCTTTCCCGTTTTACGATGCGATTCCGTCAACAAGAACTGAGACGCCCAAAGCAACGTCGGCTACTAACAACCATTGGAGGGGAGACAGTAGCTGCCAAATACTTGGAAGTACGAATTGTCCGCCGCAGCCAAGGCCCCAACAGGTGGTAGAAGCATGATTCTTGGTAACAAATGTTTGGGTTTGGCAACAACCCAAGTATTTTCCAGCAAAAACATATCAGAACCTGAGAGTTGCGGTCGACGATGGTTCGGTTGCTTGTCCAACACCAGCAACAAGCGTGTAAAAGAAGCACCATCATCAGCACCACCAGCATGAACTGGTCACCACCAAAACAATACTACAGCCCAAGGCAACAACGACAACGTCAAACAAAGCCACAACAGGTTCTCGTCCGGGTGCTACAGCAGCAGCTCGCGTTCTTACAAAAAAGTGTGTACCGCGACGTCAACAGCAGACAATCTCGCACCTCTTGCTCCTGCTTCTTGTCGAGGGGCCGCTCGGCCCTCCGCTTGGACAAGAGCACCACATCCGCATTGTCATCGCCATCCTCATCGGCCGAAGAGACCGAAGACAAACAAGAGGAAGAGGACGACGACTCATCCGTGCCCTCCTCCGGGCGCCTTCGTCGCCGCCGCTTGCGCTTTTCTCCCTTCTTGTCCCGGCTTTTGGAGCCGCCGGAAATGCTGCGGGTACCGCTGCCGGTGCCGGTGCCGCTGACGCTGTCGTCGTCACTACCGCTGTCGCTATAGCTGTCGCTATCGCTGTCGCTATCGCTCTCGCTGTCACCGCCGCTGCCGCTGTCGAAGACACGGCGGGCTTTGCCCTTGCCTTTAGCTTTCTTGCCGGCGCGCTTGGCCGTCGAGCCTGGGTCGCCTCCGCCCACCCCGTCGCCTTTCTTCGACCGAGCTCCACCCAAATCGCTGCCGCTGCTGCCACCGCCAACGGGCATGCCCGCCGCCTTCGCCGCGGCCGTTGCAACCTCCGCCGTGTCGTCCATGCCGAAGGGGTCACCATCCGACGACAAGCTGCCTCCGCTGCTCGCGCCGCCCTTCCTAACCTTCCGAAGCTTCTTCTTGCTTCTGGCTCCGCCCTTCTTTTCTGCGGTAGTATTCGGCTGTGCCTTCGGGGATGGCCTCTTGAACCATTGCATCTCGTCGTCGCTGCTATCACTATCATCGGCATCGCCATCGCCGTTCCGGAAGCTCTTCTTGCTCAACACGCCGCCCGTTCCTCCGCTAGTCCTTCCCCAAAAGTCTTCCAGGGACGGCGCCGGGGCGTTTCCCGTGGCTCTTCCTTTTCCCGGGGAGGAAATAGAGGAGGAGGGGGCCCCCGCTGAGCTCCGGGACGCCCTCGCCCCCCCCTTTCCCCCAACGCCGCCGGTAGCGGGAGATGGGACGCTTCGACCTGCGCCCGCGTCGCTGCCGCCACCGCCGCTATCGCGCGGGAACATCCACCCCCGTGCCGATCCGTTGCCGCCACCACCATTGCCGTCCTCTCTCGCCTCCTCCCCGTCCTCCTCCTCCTCCTCCTCCTCCTCCTCCTCCTCCTCCTCGTCATCGGAGATTGTGAGGTCGACCACCGAGGGCGCTGCGGTGGAGTGGCTCCCCGTACCGCTGTTGCCTTCCATGGGACCGGCGCTAGTACTGGTGGCCCTGTCATCCGTACCGGCCTGAACCAGCCTTCGACCACCGCTGCCGCTGCTGCCGTTGGCAAGGCCCGCCGTCGCCGTGGCCGAAGAACCCCCGACGGAATCCCTGCCGAGTACCACCGCGCACGCTTCCCGCGCCTCCTGCTCCCGCGCAGACACGGCATCCGCCGTGGCTCCAGCAGGCGGCTCGACATTCTCTTGTTCGGGCTTGCCACCGCTGCTGCCGCCGCCGCCACCACCGACACCTTTGGAACCTGGACACGCGGCCGAAGGCGCTGCGGCCTTGGTTCCCGAAATGTCGGCCTCTGCCCCGTCTCCCTCTGGAGACGCTGCAGACGGGGTCGCACGGGGGGGTTCGCTGTTGGCGTCGCCGTCTCCCTCCGCTCCCTCCCCCGACCGCCGCTCGCCGCTCGTCTCTCCCTTGTCTACTACCCCCCCTCGCTCTTCGGTAACCGCCGAGTCTCGTTCGCTTAGCGTCGTTTCGCCGGAGCTGTGAACCTGGTAGAACTCCTCCTCGACATAATCTTCATCATCATCGTCGTCGTCGTCGTCGTCGTCGTCCTGGCTATCGCCGGAGGAACTCCGGCCCTTGCCATCCCCTTTCCGGCCGTCCCGGGGGGGGGGGGGTTTTGTCCTCGTCTCCTTCACGGCCCTGCTGGCTTCGGCGGCGAGACGATCGGGACCGCGCTCGGTCTCGGCAGTCCAGACGACGTGCTCCACCGGGTAGACGTCCTGCACCACGTACCAGGAAGCCGTGGCGGCCTTCAGACAGTGCTCGCGCCCGCACACCCAGATGAAGTCTGGGCTGACGGACCTGTCTGCGCTCAGCGAGGCCGTCCCGAACCGAGCACCAGCAGACGGCTTCCTCTTCTTCGCTGCTGCTGCTGCGGCGGCGGCGGACCTGGCGCGGGAGACGGATTCCGATTGGTCAGCAGAATGGTGCGACCCCGCCGGGTTGTCGGCCGTCGTCTTCCTGTTGGCGCCGCCGTCGCCGTCGGTCTCCCGACGACCTTCGCCATCGCTACCGCTACCGCCTTCGTCCCCGGCCGCCGTGCTGCCGCCGCTGCCGCTGGAGGAATCGTTCGCACGCCTCTTAGGAATCTCTTCCTCGCTGGACTTACGCATGCGCTTCCACTCTCCGGGCATGGTGGACGAGCATACCCAGCAGCTTTGGCCGCGGGGTCCGCTCCTCCTTCGAAGCGTGGACCTCCGGCTGGCGCCTTCCGGGGGCGCAACAACCTCCTGAAGCGAGAGATGTGGAGGACGGCGACGGCAGGCGGAGGAGAAGACGTATAAGAAGGGAGCTCGAGAGAAGGTTAACACAGCAGACACGTTACAACACTGTGGCACTAGCGTCACGACACACGGCACGCTTTCAACACTGGCAATTGCGAAATGCCAACCGATACATGGGCCGAGTTGGGGACGTGCGGTGTGGCCCGGCCGACAAAAGCCACGAAACATGAAAAATCATGTTTCTTGCTTTTCTCGTGCGTTCTTGTGTCTTGATCGTGTCGCCCCAAGTGGGAGGGTCTCCTCTGTCCAAGCAGGGGCACCAACGGGATCGAGGCGATCTAGGATAATGCGTTTAGAACCCCTTGACTCCCAACCACAACAAAAAAACGTGGGCACACGCGCACCGCACCTTTGCCGGGACGGACGCCTCAGTCTCCCGCTCGAAATAGAGTTGCACCGCGGTATTCTCGTCGCCGCCGGCCTCCAGCAGCAGGGCCTTCAAGGCTTCCCGCCCCGCAGGTTTCACGATGTCGTCGTCCACTACGCCCATCCCCATCAGCACGGTTATCAGGACCTCGGGCTCACAGCTCCCGTCGGCAGGACGCTCCGGCCTCTCCTCCGCCTCGTCCCCGGCCACGCCATCACCGCCGCTGCTTCCGTTGCCGGCACCCGCGCTGCCGGCGGTACTCGCACCGCTAGCCCCGCCGGTGTCATCGACGCCCTCGTCGCCGTCCCCTGCGGGGCTGACCGGCGACCGTAGCTCCTCTGCCGCGAAGTCCGCGGACAGCGGCGACTGGGTCATGTACTGGCTGGGCGAGGCAGCACCGGCGGCTTCCGCACCGGGCTGTTGTTGTTGCTGTTCTGCGCCGTCCGCGCGGGCCGCCTCGGTGCTACCACCAGCAGCAGCCGGCGTCGCCGCCGCCGCGGCCGCCGCCGCCCTCCGCAATGGTGTTGCCGGGGGCGCCAGAGGCACGTACTCCGGTGGCTCAAGCCCAGAGTCGTCGATGAAGTCGTTCATGTCGTCGACGTCGCCGCCGCCGCCGTCGTTGAGCTCTTCGCCGCCGTTCCCGCCCACGGCCTTCCCCTTTCCCTTGCCGCCTCCGCTCCCGCCGGGGTTCTCCGCCGATGCTGCAGCGCTTTCAGGCGCGACACTACCGCCGCCACCGCCACCGCCCACTTGCGGGGCCGAGGAAGACTTTGGCTTCCGGCTGCCGCCATTGCTGCTGCTGCTCCCACCGCTAGCGCTCCCACCAGCCTTCGGCGCTCTTGGCCCCCGAGGCGCCCGCGGTCCCCTGGGTGCTCTCGGAGGGCGTGGCGCGCGCGGTTTTCGGGGCTTGGAGCCCTTCGAAACGGCCGTCCGGCGCTCCCTTTGGACGGCCACGGTGTCGTCGGCTTCGCTGCGCCCCTGCAGCCTCACGACACCCTCGCACGCCATCGCCGTTTTTAAGATGCGTGTTGCGTCCTGTGAGCCGCCAGGGGGACCGACCCCAGAACGGGAAGGAAAACGTGGGGAGTGCAGTGCGGGCGCTCGTGTGAAGCAAAAGAACGCTTCGTGGCTCACTTGGGGTCGCACAACTTATGGTCCAGACTCGAAGAGTAGTGTATTCAAGAAGTCGACATTATCACATTTCACCTTTGGACAGGGCGCTTGTGCAAACGAAGAGTAAGCTACGCCATCATCTTTACCTGGTTCATCGCTCACTTTTGGGTCTTACAACGTATGGTCCAGACTCAAAAGAAGTGGTGTAACCAAGAAGATGACATTCGATTTGACATTCCCACCCGCCTCACTGAGCTCGCTTGCTTGCAACACATTATTTCACAGGCAGCGTCCTCGTCCAGAGGACAAATTAGCCGAGGTTGTCGAGACCGCCGCAGTACTGCAGGGTCATACACGGAGTGAGACCCTTCGATACATACCAGCTTTTCAGGACTGTTGGGTGAGTGCCCCTCACAAGGCGCGTCATACTACTAAAACAACCTATGATACCGTATAGTGCACCACAGACGTACGAATAATGGCTAATTCGCATTGCTGTTCAACGGTGCACCTAGTCTCCCGTAATAATGGCCCGCGAATGCTGCCAGCCTCACCTCAGCAGATATTCGCTTTTTTGTCCAACTGAACCGGAGGTATGCGTCATCATTCGTGCCTAAATCTTCGACCTGCACCACATAGAAGAGGGCACAAGGGCGTGCGGGGGGAGGGATTGATGACGGTATCGTAGAGCATTGGCGGGAGAGAGAAACAGAGAAAGAGAGAGAGAGGGAGAGAGAAAGAAAGTGAGAGAAAAAGAAAGGATGCACTACTGACCGGCAACAAGCTTGAAAGAGCCGGCACGATCATCGCGACAAAGACTCAACACCCGTGTGCATTACAGCAGAAATCCTCCCCATACTAACGGCGTATGCTAAGGGTTAAAAAAATCTATCGTTCTAACCAACCACGCGATGCTCTCCCCACTACTCCCACACTACTCCCACACTACTCCCACACTACTCCCACACTACTCCCACACTACTCCCACACTACTCCCAAACACACAGCCGAAAAAGGATACTCCAAAACGACCGCCGGATGCGGAAACCTGGGTTCCAACAGTAACGCCCGCAACCTCTCCAAGCAGTCACCGCAACGACAAACAATCTCGTTGACGAGGTGTGATAGCAATGCGGTTGACTTTACACAAGACACAAGATACCAGCCGGACAAAACTCAGAGAGCGAATACCGATTGACGAAGAAGATGAACCATCTGAAAAACCGAACAAAACAGTAGGTTCGCCGAGCGGTCCATGGGGGACTGAAATGTCCCCGCTCGCGGACTCACCCCTATCCCCGCGGCCTGGATCTCCGCGGCGCTGTCGGCGTGCCGTAGCTCCGAGCGAAGCTCGGCCCTAAGGCGCTGCCAGCAGCTTTTGAGTTCCACATCCGAAGCGGAAGCCCAGAACTCCTCAGCAGCTGAGTCTTGCCCTGTCGTTTTTCATTTACGTATGGGGGGGGCGGGGGGGGCTTAGGGAATTGGTGCTACCGCTCGTCTGATCCAGGTAGCCGTGAGAGATTGGAGCACCCGAGTTTGTTGCCAACAGCTCCGGCGGTGGGCATGAAACTTTGTTCATCTGTTGCGTAGACAAGAACATGAGTCAGGGCTCCCGTGCCAAGGTCCAGCTATTTCACGTCTCCAAAACTGAAAATATGACAACGGCCAAAATAAAACACACCCAACACATATCACAATTACTACCTACACGTTTGACCGTTGCTGCTAACACAGAAGCTGCTGATAGATAAGGTTCTCACTGAGGACTTGGAACCAATCGATTGTCACCAACCAGGTGTAAATGCTTGAACCCCAACCAACCTACACATTCCCTGTCAGTTTTTTCTACAAAAAACAAGGAGCTAGGGTGGTCCGTCTAGAGAAGGCGGTTCGTAAGCGGGGGCCATTTCTGTGGTGCTGCGAATGCTTTAGTCGCGGGCACTAAAAGCTACGGCATGTGTCAACTCACAGGCCGGATGGAGGGTCCTGATCTGCCTTTGCAGGTCCTTGCACTCGGCGACTAGGGCCTCTCGTTCAAACGGGGGGGTGAGCTCCTCGTTCCCGTCGCCACTAGCAAACCTATTCGAGCAAAAAAAAAGAAACGAGCATACATGCGCGGTGTGCAAGCAAGCGAGAGCAGTCATTATTCCTCTGAAGCACGGCGTGCGGATGTGTGAGTCGCGGCTACCACGTGGACATAGACGCGGGAACAGACACGTCCACTTTCGCTATTGCAGAGCGCGATGGAATGTGGCATGCTCGACTATGTACAGGAATAGACGTTCAAACTCACAGTCTCGATGGTCAACTCAGTTGGGAACGAATGCGGTATGTATGCTCGATCCTGTTGAGGAACAAGTGTTCAGACTCAATCGAGAGTGGAAACCAGCAAGGTCACCCTCGAATTGGACTCATACAACCTGTCATTCACCGACTTGTCATTGGGCTGACTACGGATACCTACACCAACACGTGGGGCGCGGCGTTCGTCCCTCGTTCGGATCTATACACGAGACCACTTTGGTCGGGAACTTAAGGGGGGGGGAGGGGGGAGGGTCAACGCGGCGGGACATCCCTATCAACAAACCGCACAGTTTTGGAAACAAAGGCGATCATTTCGGATACAAGTGAATGATGGTCCCTACACAGTTGCGTGATTACATGCATACCTTGTCAGCGCCTCGGCTTTCCTCTCGTGCGCCAACACGCGACTCTTCATCCATCGCACGAGCACACCCAGTGACGCTGCGGACTCTCCCTTCAGGCCCCACGACAAGACGTCGCTCGTTGAGGGTCGGTCCAGCCCCCTTCCTGCCTGGGTCTAAGAGATTCCCAAGTCGGCAGCAGCAGCAACAGCAGCAGCAGTGGCAGAACGAACGGGTGCACAGCAAACGGCAGGATGACATCAGCAGCGAGTGGGGCCGGGGGTTAGGCATAGAAGGTGTGGGTTGGACGTGCTCTCTGCCGACCGCGATGGAATATTATCCCAGGGTATGTTTGGCTAACTTTTCGCGCATGACCCCCAAACTTCGGTGTCTCTATCTTCGGCACGCCGGCAGATGTTGCAGAGGTCCTCAACCTAAAGGCCAATAAAAACACAATTTGCATACAGCAGTAGCCGGAAATGGGTACAGGCATTCACCTCCGTCACAGAAGGGAAGAGTCGCGTAGCGGGAAAGAGTCCATATTTTCGTCGTATGAATTAATTATCTCGGCAGCACTTGTGCGAACGCAGGCCGCGAGAGGAGCATCGATGCCATACCCCTCGTGAAGGACGTAAGCGTCACAAACAGGGGGGGGGG
>CACKRE030002601.1:69075-81880 GCA_902602495.3 Ectocarpus sp. CCAP 1310/34 | reverse complement strand
GCGCACAAGTAATGCAGCCGTCAGGGCAGAATTGGGGATCCAATCCCCACGGTCGGGAAGAGACGCACGGAAGCTGACATGGCGGTATCGCATGTGCGGGATGGGAGAAGAGAGGTTGCCAAGAATTGTATGGGAGGCGAAGTGGGCAAACAAAAAGAGGGGTAGACAACCCACGGAATGGGTCAAGGTTGTAGAGGACGTATGGAAGGGGCTCGACATCGACGAAGATGAAACGCTGGAAACGGAGGGTCTACAGGGGTTCAAGGAGAAGATATCTGTTGCTTGTGCCGAGAGAGAAGAACAGAATCTGAGGAAAGAAACCGAGGATAAGGAGGGTCTAGAAGTGTACGGAATGTTGAAAGAAGGAATGGGGTTCAAGGATTACCTCCGTGGACCAATGGATGCAGGGACAAACTTAAGGTCAAATTCAGGACCGGGGACATAGGCCTTCGAGAGTGTCGGCGAAGACATAGGACGGTAGACGACGAAGACGACGAGTTCAAATGTGATTGCGGCTTCGAATGCGAAGACCGTGTTCATGTAGTCGCGGAATGTCCGTTGTACAAGCAGGAGAGGGAAGTGTACGTGACTGAGCTGGGAAAATTGATAGGACGTACAGGGAGATGTTTGAGGCATGGAATAGAGAGGAAAGGACAGTAGCTGCACTGGGACATAGGAGGTGGGTTGAAAAGGCGGGAAGGGATATCGTTAGGATAGACAGACTCGAGAAGACATTTTTGAGCCACCTTTGGCAAAGTAGGAAGGAACGATTGGCCATCGGTGATCGGTCCTGTGGGAACAATGCTCCGTCCTCTCNCCCCCCCCCCCCCTCCATGCAACGCCTAAATTCAATGAAAGCACACTGGTATGCATACGTCGTTATACCCTCCCCATTGGACATACGCACTTGGTAGTAGTTCCGCAGGAAGTCCCTGGCGAGCCCCTCCACCTCCTTGGGCCAGGTGGCGCTCCACATGAGAGTCTGACGGTCGGGGCGGATCTGGCTCACGATGGAGCGGATCTGGGGCTCGAAGCCCATGTCCAGCATTCGGTCGGCCTCATCCAGGACCTGACAGTGTTGTTGTGTTGTTTGTGTGGCATAAGTTTGTATTATTGGATGGAATCTGGCTTGGAAAGAAGACGACGATATTTTCTACTCCAATTTTGAAGCTCGGGGTTAACATGCTGCTTTCCAACTAGTCCAGCAGTGCACGCCCAGCACAGAATGCGAAATTTTCAAACAGAGCGGAGCGGATTATGTTGAGGTTATTTGTTTTTGCTCTTCGCGCCCCACAAAACACTACTTTCACGTGTCACAAACGACCAGCTGATATGCCGGTTCTCATGGTAAGCTACCACTGCTGTAGTACCCTCAGCAGCATGCCAGTCTCTGCTTTGACTGTCACAACGACGACACCACGAGACCATTCCACAAGGCAAAACCTGAACAATCTTATAAGCAGACAGACCTACAAACACAATTTCTTAATATCCAACTCTTCATGAACACCCACAAGCGTCTAGCCACTTGTGTATCGCGAAGGCGACCTTAGCAGCTTGTGCCCGCCGTGGGCCGCGCTAGTTCTAGCCATGACTGAAAACACGAAAGTTTGGGTGGCTCAACCAGGCTCCAGTTTAGTGGGTGAGGAGAAGACAGACACCACAGGGAAGGTATGGGCGGGACCACAGGCCGGAGCTGGGGGCCTCATCCAACATCCAATCCTTAACACTAAATGATCCTCGGCCAAGAGCAACAACACAACAGGAGCCGGGACTTGACTCACGAGGTACGTGACCCGACGAAGGTTTGTCTTGCCCGACTCGAGTAGGTCGATCAGCCGTCCGGGGGTGGCGATCACGATCTCCACGCCACGGCTGAGGTCGTAGACCTGAATGGTGTATCATGCAGCGAGAAGGTTATGCCAGCACGCAACACGACCGAAAACGCTGTAACCTGATACTGTATGGTGTGCACAACACTATTGCTTCACCATAACTACACGAGCTGAGATAATCCCTATTCAGTATGTTTCGGTCGGAGCAATGTCGAAGTGGACTTCTGTTCGACAACATATATCGTCCTCATGACGTCACAACGTCCTCCGTTTTTCGAGTTGACATCACGAAAGAAGAAAGAGGCTCCAGAGCTCTCCGACAAGCACGCCCTGTGCTCGTTCGCTCCGTGCGTTTATCTCTCACCTGTGACCGTTTCGGCACGCCGCCGTAGACGCACGTGTTCTTGATGTCGCTCGACCCGCCGAACTTGTCGCACTCCTCCTTTATCTGAACCGCCAGCTCTCGGGTAGGAGCAATGACCAGAACGATCGGGCCATCACCTTGCTCCAGGTACGGCTGACGGGGGACACGTCGTTGGAGTATTGGATTTCGTGCGGACGACAGAAGGGGGATTTCAAAGCATGCTTGGAGGGGGGAGGTCAGACGCGAGTTTATTGAGAGAAACTTAGCGCACATACAGCAGTAGACAACGGAGCACCCTCTTACTTCCTTGATCTGGGCGACTATTGCGCCACCATTGCAGGCTCGCCCCCATGTTCGAGGTAATGCTGCCTCAATAGTTATTAGATGGAGATTCGATCAAGCTTAGCGCGGCTTGTTACAACCTGGTTGATAAGGTAAGGCTGATGCTACGCAATATCGATCGGTCGATTCACCCATCGGACCCGTGGTTTCCCTTTCATTCTATATGTCATGTCTCTATACATAGCACGAATGTTTTTTCGTTGAGCGCAAGACCCAACTCTCGGAAGTATCAGCTAACTACCAACGATACGCTCTCGGACCGACCGCCTCACTCCAGGTACAGCAGTAGTTTCGATGCCTTTGTCGGTTGGTGGAACACTGCTTGGGGTGGGATGCTGGTTCCTTGTTTTTCGCCCGATCTTGGAGGGGCCAAAAAATCATAAGATTCTCCGTAAACCAACCGTGCCACCACAAGACGCCGTCGTATGCGGGCTGGGCGACGACAGTCACGGTTGATTGAACTGCGTGGGGCGAATCCTTGGCACTCTAGGGAGGGGGGGGGGCACGGGGGCGCACGCTCTCCCACTTGTGTTGTTTATCGCATCGTGTCACCACAACGTGAGCGGGGCTCGTGCGAGTGAGAAAACACACGGATCACCAGCGAGGACGAAGAAGCAACCGGCTCTTCCTTCCTTTGTGTTCGCGAGAGAGAGCATGCACAAAGCTTCGGCCCCAAAGAGCCACAAAAGAAAAATGTGGTCTACTGATGGCCGGTGCGTTGGGTGCATGTCCTTACGACACAAGGGAGGCGGATGCCTGATCGTCTCGTCGTTCGTCTGGCAAAGAAAGGTGCTCCTTCTCTCCGAGTTCCGGCCGTAACGAGTGGCCTCGCGCGGTCGACACGGTACGATAAAAACACATCGGCGGCGGCGCGCTAATGGATCCGTCCATGCCCACCCACCTCTTCTACGAAGCCCTCTTGTTTGTCCCATCTCGGTGTTGTCCCATGGCTTCAGCCCGCTGCATTGCGTGGCACGCTTGTCTCATCACGCGTCATGTGGTCGACGGGCGCGCATATTTTTGCCTTTTTCTCCTCTCTCTCTCTCTCTCTCTCTCCCTCTCTCTCTCCCCTACGTAGTCTGTTGCCTCCGTTCAACACGGGATCAGAACGATACGATCCCAAGGATTCTTATCTAGAACCGTTCGGAAGAACACTTTGTTCTCGAGAACCAAGGACCTGTCTGAGATCCGTTCCTCTGCACCGTCCCCGACACTTGCGCGCATCAACCGCGGGAAAGGCGCCAGGAGACGGAGCAGCAAGGGAAACATGGTGAGCTCTGGGCAAGGAGGCAAAAAGGGATCTCACAGGCGCACCTCCCATGTGCTCCTCTCCGCGTGCAAAAGCGTTTTCGCAATTATCATAGAGTGGAATGACTCAGACTATTTTGCCATGTCATGGTTTTCTCCGACTCTTCCAGCACACTGCCCGAATTGTAACCCAGGCATGGCTTGGGGAAAACACTCNACCTTTAGCCCCCCCCCCCCCCCCCCCCCCCCCCCCCCCCCCCCCCCTGATCAGTCTCACAACCCACACCGTGGTACCATGGATATTGCTAATTGGGGGCGCGGTGTCAAAGAAACATATATTTTGTGGGTTATGGGCCTATCCTAGCTAGCTGTGGCGTTCGTCTCTCCCGTTCAGGACGGTGATGATGACGGACAGACAGAATACGGCAGTCCCTTCCTGCTTGTTGATGTTTGGACCAACGGCTAAATACGCTACAGAAAATGTTCTGCCTTGTGGAGTGCAAAACGATCTCGATCTTCGTGCGATTCTTGGAATCTCCCCGGCACATTGGTCTGACAACATCGAACCGTGTGCGCCGGCAAGACACCAGGGCGCGGTTCACACGAACCATTCGCCCGATTTCATGGGGATCGATACCTGGACATAAAAGGCACCAAGGGGGTTCCCTTTGTAATCCACACCTGCGCGTTGATGTGGATCATGGCGGGCAGCAAAAATGCCAGCGTTTTTCCCGAACCAGTGGCGGAAATTCCCACCATGTCCCTCCCCAGAAGCGCCATGGGCCAGCCCTGCGGAACAATTTGCGTATAACTACGGACATGAGAGCTTGCGGCCCATCGTTGTATCGTAGTGCGCGGAGTAGTGCCGACAAGCGTTCAAGATTGGAATCGGCTGCTGGCCGGGAATGCGAGCCGGCCGCTGAAAACACGCGTGTCCTGCGGCACGAGCCCTCATGTGGACGCAAGGCGCAGATTCGACTGTCTGAGCACCTTGCCTACGGATGACAGCAGTACAAGAGTAGCTTCACTTGACAAAACATCAGACACCAACAAAAAGGATGACGACGAAGACGACGACGAGGACGCATATCCATCATATCACTACAACCCAAGCCAATACCTGGCTCTGGATGGGCGTGGGCTTGGGGAATCCCTGCTTCAAAACCTCTCGCAGGACGTACTCGGGCATCGACGCCTCCTCGAAGGTCATGACAGGCTTCGGGATGCCCTCCCCCTGGATGGTGATGCCCACCTAGAACACAACCAAACAGCGAAAAAGCACGCCGCAAACACGCCGTTACTACGATACAATCACGTGTATAAGGTTTACCTTGTCTTGAAAATTGAATTGACCGGGATGGAGGGTGGAAGAGTGAGTGAGTGGAGAGGGGCGGGGGGTTGCTCTGTTGGAAAGTTGTCTCGCGCCATCTCCTCTCACTATTTCTCCAAAATAAACTCAATATACCTTTGGGAGAGGAAGGTATGTCACTAGTGAGTCTAACCCCTTCTGGTGTCTTCGTGCATACGTAGCACAGGTAAATACAACCACAGGCAGCCGGCGGATTGGTGCCTCACCCGGTTACGGCGGTTCTTGTTTTCGGAAAGGGCGTCGCATTCTGTCGCAAAACACGACAACCACACCATCACCAACGAAAACAAGATACCACCGTCACCATCAACACCAACATCAACAACACAACGACGATGAATGACAACCGCAACTTTGAACCGCAGCAGCAACAACAAAAAAAGAACCGACCGATCGCCTCCAGGCATCTCCTTCCTCGTGAGACCGCCTGGTAACGTGAGGGTGCTCGATGTAGAAGTTTTTCTCGAACTTCTGGAGCCTAACATTTGATCGAAGAATTCGAAGGAGAGCGGCGANGGGGGGGGGGGGGGGGGGGGGGGGGGGGGGGGGGGGGGGGGGGGGGGGGGGGGGGGGGGGGGCGGCAGGATGAGGGGAGGTTACAAACAAACGCGTTGAACATGCGCAATCCCCAGAGTACCTTATGAACCATCTTACGTGGACTCCACATAATAAATAAAAGGATCACAAATCATGTGTCAAGCACCCGGTAACGGTCTGCCTAGCAAGCCTAGAGACTGTTTGTTGTGGAAGGCAAACAGCGGCGGCAGTAGCAGCAGCAACAACAACCATGTAACGAAAACACTCTTGGATTGGTCTTGGATTTGCGTGGCGCATCGTGAAACAACCAGGCGACGTGCACCCAGCCATACAGTAGGCTACATACTTGGAGAGGTCCCAGCTGATCTTGTTGAGCTGGGCCCCTAGCCCTCCCATCCGGTCGCCACCGAACCCCCCTCCTCCCCTACCGCCCCCTCCGAAACCGCCTCCGCCACCGCCGTAGCNCCCCCCCCGCCGTACCCTCCGCCACCCCTACGGCTTCCGTAGTCGTCGTGACGGCCGTAACCCCCGCCCCCGCCCCCTCCTCCTCCTCCTCCGCTGCCGTAGAAGGACATCGTAGCAGGCTACCTTGTGGTCTAAACACTAAACACAACCAATAATTCCATAAAACCACACACCGCGTGGATGGGCAAGTGGGACGGACGGGGCGGGGGGATCTTGGGAAGGGACATGGAGATATAGACTGTTTGAAAGAGCAGTGTTGGCAATGGTCTGGACTTGGTTGTTCTTACATATATGGATCCGGTACATACGGTACCTCACCATCGAACTCTCGCAAGGGTATACTAGAGGGATATCTTTTTTCTCACACGAAGTCCAATGTATGCATGCATACGTAAAAAAAAATGATCCTCCGGCAGTAGAGTTGGTGTGTGGTCATCATGTACTTACAGGATGCAGCAGTAGTCAAGTACGGAACTTAGATAGGTCTCTCGAACAAACCAAGAAAAAGGCATAATCACATTTATTCTCACGTTCGAGAGAAACTCGCAGCTCGAATTGTAGCGTCTGAGTGATTACCTCTACAACTCCAAGTCTACTCTACCGTATAGAGGGGCACGAAGGACTGGAGGACCGAGGAAAACGAAGAAAAAAACAACGCCACAGGTACCGCAGGTGGGTTGCGCAACTGACTCCGGGCATTTGCTTTGCATGTGTTGCTCTGCTGTTCACTTTATGGTCGTTCACTGCGTGGCCAAGTCTCAACCAGGTGCCAATACAGCCATGCATATCTACAGTAGCAGGCACGTACAGCCGTTTCCAATGTTCCTAATCATTCCTAATGTAATGTGTAGATTGACTGCAAGCCCCTTGTTTCGCAAACTTCAACACCAGATTTTCATGGGAAACTTTTACACTGCAAGCAATCACACGCACTCGCCGACCCCTCGCCAGCGGCACAAACACCACCACAAACAAAGGAGAGGTTGTGGTTTCGAGCGTGAAAATTCACCAAGGGGGGGACGTAGAGCGCGGTGGTGTTGATACAACCACACTCCTCTCTCGCTGCCTTGGATGAGCACGTTCTGCGTTCTGTCTGTGCTGCGGCAAGCAATCATGTTGACAATCGAGGCCAGCACCAACGGACGGCGCAGATCCAGCACCGAACGATGACGGTCTCTACAGCCCTAGCATATTAACTCACCAGCAGAGCGCGCCAAAGTCTTGCAGGCTGGGGAAGAAAGCGCGCCGGGGCGAAACAATCGGGAGTGTGTTCTACAGTCGGTCGTTCTTCTGCTGTTGCGAGGGAAGAGCTATCAAGAGAGCCAGTGAACTGGCTCTTTTCTTGCATGCGTATGAAACCGGCGGAGCGGCCAAAGAATGCAGCGATGATTTGTTGTTTCACAGCAGTAATCTTGGCTCACACAGACGCAAAGGCTCACGTCTCTATCCCGATTGATTCATAGTGCATTGCCGAGTTGGCGACTCTCTATGGTGAACAATGTTTTGAGATATATAACAGCCCTGCCGCGTGTTTTTGGTACTTCAACGTTTGAATTGAATGAAAGTATGACGTACAGCAGTGGTGCAGTGTTGTACTGCGGAGTACCATGTGTTGTTCAGCAGTGTTAAGTCTCCACAAAATTATTGGACGTGTACGACAGCCGTAGCAGAGAAATCGCGCACGTTCCAGTCCATAGATATGCGGGGTAGCTTCGAAGAGCATGCTGGTTATTACCAAAGGAAGAGGGTGGCGACGCCTGTCTGCTCTGCCCATAAAAATCTGAAATTCTGGGTTCATACCGCCACATCATTTGCACCCCGAGTTTGCACCCCAAGTTGTTGCAGTAACGATTTTCTATTTGTAGGCTGTGTGCAAGTAGGGTGGGAACGCACTTTCTTTTTCCCAGGCACCACCGGTACAAACTCTAGATACCTGGTACACGACACGGCCGCTTCTCCTTGTGCCGCGAAATGCTGCCGTCAATGAAGGGTGGTCCGTTAGTGCAAGCATCATCTCGAGGTGCGTGGTGACCAAATCGCTTCGGTTCGCCACTGGCCACAGCTATTACAGTCGCTCTCTGATTTACTTCAACGGACCTTGGCACGCTCCTAGGGCGGGTGGGCGCGCTCAAGCCCTGAGCAGTGTTACAAAGAAACAAGCTTGGCACTAAACCGGGTTTTGCCACAGCCTCGGTGATCTGTGCAACATTCAGCAACATTCACATTTACGAAAACGTATGATCCCCCCTTCTTCTCCAACTAACTAGATGATACGACGAGATAATTCGCCTTTTGCCACCACCAACACCGCTGCTTCAACAGTCTAACTCAACCACACACGAGATCAATGGTCTTTGACTGCCATGCGCATAACAACGCAGTCTTCTAAGTTATTCACTGCCAGCTCTTCCTCGGTAATCTTATACAACTTCTTCAATCGCTCCCGCCCTTTGCTAGCGTCCCCCCCCTGCCGCTGCTGCTGTTGCTGCTGCTGCTGCTGCTGCCCGTCGCCGACACCCCCATCCACCGGGTGAAGCCCCACCCCCAATTTTTCCAGTCCGCAAGGTTGTCCTTTGATGTCCGCCAGAACTGATCGGAGATCGTCCTCGTCAATGCCAATAGCGGCCACCAAGAGGTCTGCATCGTCCACTTCCTGTGTGCCCACGGAAAAACGAAGTATCGGTCCACGAAATACGCAAGCGCATGCACAGGTAGTCCCGGGAGATTCATGTAGAACGGTAGTTCTGAATGCAAAGAGGGTGGACTGCTTGGTTCGAACTGGTACTGAGCGGCGTTGAGGCGCCAGACCACGAGCATCCTCTCTTCTTGATTTCGGTTGTGGCATTTTTCTGTGCCTGGGTGACCGCCGTAGAGCGGGTCTTCGCCGCATCCAGCTCCGCTAGGGTTCACGAAACAAGCGGGTGGTGTACGATCAAACCCGCATCCATATGCACAGACAAAAAAACAAGATCCACGCCTAGCTAGCTAGTTCAGAGCGCGCGAGAGATAACCAAGGCTGCTCGCGAGCGGAATCTTGGTCACAGGTTCATTCATTCCTCAATTATCGTGTCCTTGGTTCTTATTCTGTGGTGGGTGTCGAAAGCACCGTCTCTACTTCTGCACACCGCCGGAACCTGAGGTCCCCATAGCCGCCACGGTAAGAGCAAACCCAAGGAAGGAGATTCGACGGATGGGTTGCTACCTTCAACGAACCCATCCGCATCAATGTCATGCATCTGTGTTAGCTCCTTTTTTTCCGTGTACAAAAGCTATGCCCATTATGTGCTTGGTCAAGCCGTATCTACGGCAGTCTATACAGCTTGCTCGGTCGGCCGCACGGTCGTTTCTCTGCATTTGCCAGCACTACGCAGGAGATTGTCCCTCCCACCACAGCTCCTTGTGCGCCCATCTACAACAACGAGTCCGTCGGCGTGTGTTCGGAGTGTGATGAACCAAGACGCTCGGGCGGGAAGCAGTCGACAAGAGCGGAATCAAACATTCTCATCATCGAAACGCTTAGCGTCGTCTCGCTTACTACCAATTCCACCTGCTACACAAACAACCTGTGTGCCATGAGTCGTGTTCATTTTCCGCCCATTTAGCGGGGGTTGACTGGCTGGCACGGGCCTATCTAGTAGGTTGACCGCCTTTCCTCGACGACTTGATATTGTTGACACAAAGAAAGGGCTATCGTGGATAAAGGGATAGAGCAAGCGAGATATTCCGTCACAAAATGCTGCTCTTCCACCTCATGATGATTGCCACGCCCTTCCGTTGTGGTCTACCCATAACGGGTGCCGCAAACCGTACCGCTTGGCTATCCTGCGCTTTCAACGATCGCGTCCCCTCGAGAGTCTCCTCAGGGCACCTGTCTATTGAGTAACTTGACACCACCACCGCCAAACCACCATCGACACACTCGTCTTCCCCAAGAAGCGAAGAACACTCGCCTGTACACAGAACGTCTGTAGAGTACCCGTGATGTTCTTGGAGCCGGAGAGCGACCACACCATCTCCGACGGCAGTGATCTGCAGGCGCGAGAACAACGAAACCGAGATGCTGCTGTTTAGAAGCATCACCCGACGGGGCATGTCGGAGACTCATTTGCAGCGATGCTGTACCTGCCAAAACCTACCGCGTACGTGATGATTTTCGATTGTTCCAATCAAGAAAGCGTGAATTGTTGTCAGTGCAACCCTCAACAAACACTGAACCCCTGAACCGATCCTCGTGGCGGATAACAGCTTCCGGACATCTTTGCCAGGGTAGCGGAGACGAACGATCGGATGTCGCACTCTCTTTGACTAGGTTTGCTAGCGGGCACGCCCAGACGGCGTAATACCGCGGTCTAAGAATACTCGACGAATCGACAAGTCGGGCATTATTTGCCACTCAGGTAGCGGACGTCGCCACACGCTTTCGACGGAACGACGCTAGCGAATGCCATGCATGCAGGCATTGAATTGAGAACAATTGGTTGAGATCTTAACCAGCTGCATGGTCGTTCCATCAAGCGCACCCCTCTGCCCGATAAACGCCGCGCGCAAGTTACGAGTCATAGAAAGGGCGGCGTACGACTGGTACAAAGCAATGCTATCGCTCGGTGCTTCCTTTGTAGTGTGGAGAAGAGTATCTGCACAGATCAGACCCAGGTACCAGTGCCATGTAGCTTCTCTCTCACCTTGTCTTCATTTTCCCTGCTTTCTCCTTCTCGACTGCCATCGCCGCGGCCACTCGCAGCTGGAATACGCTGAGCACCAGCCCTGTGCGTGCGAGAGACATCAAGTCCAACCGTCAAATACACAGAGAGGACCATGGCTCAACGGGACCTGTTGTTCGAAACGTTGCTGTACGACCTGTGTGCCCAAGGCTCGTCCTTCTTGGCCTACCGGTTGTGGGATCTCTAGTGAGGCCGTTGAGTACAGCCCGGCAACCAGCCTTAGAGAGGGTGCAGGGAAGTTCTACCAAAGGAGGCCGGCAAGGCGCGCGCCGGCTTCAAGGGAGAATTGTAGAGCCCTTCACTATTAATAAGCGTGAGCAGGCTTAGTAGAAGAGGAATTGGATCTTTAGGGTAAGTTGCTTCAGTTACTGGGCTTGAGGGGCTGTCCCAAGGGGGACAATGGCGTGTGATAAACTGAAGGGAGGTCGTTGAGACACAGCACCGAAACATGCGCCTTTCAAAGCAAAAGAACAGCGGGGGTGAGAATGACCGTGCG
Organism: Ectocarpus sp. CCAP 1310/34; assembly: GCA_902602495.3. Taxonomy (NCBI): domain Eukaryota; class Phaeophyceae; order Ectocarpales; family Ectocarpaceae; genus Ectocarpus; species Ectocarpus sp. CCAP 1310/34. Next base: position 70,503 of record CACKRE030002601.1, on the reverse strand, counting down.
TGGACCCATGATTGTCGGCATTCCGTAAGTTGAAAGTGAAGGCACCTCACTATTTTCTTGTGGAACAGGCCAGACGACTCAACCATGACCCCGCGCTTACTGGGTACCTGAAGCATGGAATGATGGGAGAATGTTGGATGTATATGTATTTCAGAGAATGCAGAAGGACGTAGCAGATAATTGCTGCGTCTACTCGTCGGGAATTGAAGAGATCGGGCCATTTTCGTTGAACCTGTTTGATGGAAATGCGTGATATCGTAGTTTGGTCAAAGTGCCATCCCGCATCAGGCGTACTAAACACAGGCCGGTCTCCTCTAGGAGACCTGCGCCAACCCTTAAACGGCCTCTAGAATGAGTGACAACTCGACCGCTCACGTCAGGAGCACTCTTGAGGGTTTGATTTTGTTGCTTCTCACATTAGCTCTAAAGTCTACACAAAAAATGGGGAGCCCGTGGTCTCAACACCCGGCACATACGACGCCGCGGGGAAACAGAACAAAAATAGGGTACAAACCACTCGGAAAAAGAAAACAAAATGATAAAAGGAAAGAACAGGTACCGCACCGACCGTNGCAAAGAGGCGGCAGATGGGCAGACAGCCAGCCGTACAAAAAAACAAAGGCAACAGCAAAGCGAGATCAAGGTACCCAACACAGCAGAGTAGGCAGGGAGGAAAAACAGAAAAACAGCACAGAGGCCGAAAGNGGCATGGGAGTAACAGAGCAAACAGGACAAAGAGGCGGCAGATGGGCAGGCAGCCAGACGTACACAAACAAAGGCAACAGCAAAGCGAGATCAAGGTACCCAACACAGCAGAGTAGGCAGGGAGGAAAAACAGAAAAACAGCACAGAGGCCGAAAGCAATACAAAGGACATACATCAAGGAGTATAGCATACAGCAGGGAGGGAAACAGGGCGCAACAACATCAGCCGGGTACATACTTCGCCACAGGTGCTGCCTCGGCCGCCCTACTCGCTTCTACAGCAGTGCCCGGTCGCCGTTCCTTNGGGCGGTCGGAGCGTTTCCGCTTGCTCCAGCCGATGCACCGTGTAAGGAACTGGCGGTGGGTCCCATTGAGCTTCGTGTAGTGCTCCGCTGTTACANAGTGCCCGGTCGCCGTTCCTTCCCCCCCACCGCCGCTTCCCCGACTCTCTCTTCGGCCCTGAGATGGCCGTACTGCTTCTGCTTCCCTCGCGCGCTGGCGCTTCGCGGACGCTTCCGCCTCCTGCCTGTGCCATTTCCTCATGAACCATGCCGCCCCGTCCTCGACCTTGTTGTACCACACCTCCGAGTTCTTGGCGCTCTCTTTCCATTTCCCCCCTTCCTTTTCGTCTCCCATGTTGAAGGCCACGAGGTCCTCTCCTAGACGAGACACTCAGTCGCTCTCCCGCCCCTGTATCCCCCGCCCCCCGCCATTGCTCCTAACC
>CACKRE030002601.1:22444-49574 GCA_902602495.3 Ectocarpus sp. CCAP 1310/34 | reverse complement strand
AGGACAAATTTCCTCGGATTTTCCCTTCATTTGTCCGCAAATTTGCTGCTGGGGTGCGCTGCAAATACAGGCTGAAATAGGTGGCGTATTACCCACACTCTCCTAGGGTTATTTCTTGTGTGTCCTTACTTCCGAGTGTGCATCCTGGTGTTGCGTGCGTAGTTACTTCTCCTTGCCTATCTGTTGCAACATGCCTACTCTGTTGCAACAGCGAGTGCGGTCTACACCGCCTGTTTTGTTCCGAAGGGCCTATCGTGACGTGATAGAACCGACCCCGGTTTCGTAGACGTGACGTCACAGAGAACCGGTAGAACCGTGTCTTGCGCGCTCGTTGCCGCGACGCCACGGCCGCCCCCAGCGCGAGGCGCACGCGGGTAGGGCGCTCGCAACGCAGGGCTACCGGTAGGCGCAACTCTCGCGGCGAGGCGAGGTCTAGGAGTCACGAAATCACGCTCCAAGCGCTGAGAGCGAAGAACCTTATTGGTGAATGTATATATGTTTACATGTATGCACGAAATATGCATATAGTACTGCATGTGAGACCATGGATTAATCGGCCACCTCTCTCCTCCTTTGAAGCACAGCAGCTGCGGCACAGCCGTTTGTTGTGGAGGCCTGTCCAATTTTTCTTTCTGAGGAGCGGTCGAAAGACTCGCAGCCTGTGTCATGTTTTGTTGGAAGTGTCTCGTTGTAAAACATGATATGCAGCCACCTCCGGCGTATCGACGCGTATGACGGCCGCACGACCACACTCACTGCAATAACTTTCAACGAATTCCCGTCGACTCTGTCGTATCGACCATATCTTCTCCTACTTCAAGTACCGCTACGGCACAGCTGTCTTACGGGCAGGCGTGTCCAGTTTATTTTTGTTCGGAGCAGTCGAGTCACAGCCTAGGGTATGTAGATATTTTTTTTGGATTGTCCTTGTTGTGCACATGACAGGCAGCCACCTGCGGCGCTATCGTCGCCGGTGGCGGCGGCACGACGTCACTCACTGCAATGAGTTTCAACACATTCCCTTCGACTCTGTGATGCTATCTCAATCGGGTAGCCTGTCAGTGATTGTATGCATATTTTCTCGAAGGCGTCCCTCCGGAGTGGGGTAAAGAGAGCACGCGGCGGGGGGTATTGCAAGAACATGCAAAAAGCAAACGCAGATATAGATTTCAGAGTACGCACTGTTCGTTCCTTCCTTCCACACTCCGCATTTTTTTTGCCGTTTTTCTGATGCTGCGTCTCCCACCGCCGCGGATTCTAGGCTGCCAACCGACTTGAAACTCATCAGAGCCTTTTTGTCGCCCAGGAAATGCACACACACACACGCCACAGGCGGGCGGAGAAGCGTTGTATTCGCGCGTTTAGCACGCGGACAGTATGTCGGAGGAAAGAAGAGAGGCCACACAAAGAAGCAAAAGTGCGCACATATTTACACGAAGAATGGATGTGGATGTATTTTTGCGAAGGTGGGACGGATCGAATGGATCCACAGACAGGAGCAGCGCGCGTGTGTGTCTCTTTCAAACATTCAAAGAAAGATGAACACACGTAAGCAGACACAGCCAACCTATCGCGCTGTACATACATGCACCCACCACGACGGGGGGGGAGGGGGGGGGGGTGTTCTCATAGTCGTGCGTGCCGTAGTCGTTAGACCATTGACCTCGCATCCCTACAAAGCCGGGACGGAGCACGCCGGGTTCTCACCGGACCAGGCTCTCACATCACCAAGCGCGAAGCGCCGTGAGGTATTCGGCGAGTCGCATGAAGGGTGCGCTGCATCCTGCTAAGGGTTTTCGGCATCTTGTGCTTACTTCCTTGCGTACGGATGACAGCTGCGTATGACTTAATTTATTTTCTGGTGCTTTCACTTCCTGAGACAATTGCAAGCACTGTGTAACTGCCTCGGGGGTGCTTGACCAATTTAACACACCGCGGTGCGATCATCCCCCTTGCGCGGAGTGAGGATTCTCCACCCCGCACAACATGATTTACTCGACCACCATTATGGTTACCGCCAAAAATATAAAACAGAGGTTCAAAAAAATCAACGGTAACCAGGTTGCCGAGTTGACGAAGTGAATTGGCTTGTTTTACACCGTCGTTGCCAAGAGACGATAACCCAATCCCGATGGCAAACACCGAGGGGGGGCTTGTTTTACAACGTCGTTGCCAAGCGACGAAAACCCAACCCCGATGGCAAACACCGAGGGGGGGCTTGTTTTACAACGTCGTTGCCAAGCGACGAAAACCCAACCCCGATGGCAAACACCGAGGGGGGGCTTGTTTTACAACGTCGTTGCCAAGCGACGAAAACCCAACCCCGATGGCAAACACCGGGGGGGGGGGCACCACGACGGGGGGGGAAACAAATCAAATGGACTTGTGGTGAACGGAAAAGATATTTCGAAACAATCTCGCGTCCGCAGCGACCTGGGTGCAGAACTTTTTTTTCACTATATACGTATATATATATATGTTCTGCGTTCATACAACGTCGTTCTTGTTCGGTCCAACGATCCGATTGTCCAAGCTGTGCTGCTGCGGGTCGTGGGTGCTTGTTAGCTACAGTATGTACCACAGCGTTTGTTTGCCTGTGCCTCACGAAGGGTGAGGGCCAGGGAGGAGATGTAATAATGCAATATGAGCAGCCAAGACCCGAGCAGCAGAATAAAACAGCAGCAGCAGCACAGCGGCACAAACGTGGGAGTCGATGACTGCATTAGTAGAAAATAGACAACCAACAAACAGGCGGCGGGTGTTGCTCTGAGTTGAAGAGAGGGCAAATGGGGCCGACCGACAGACGGCTAACCTCGCACCATCAATCAGCCGCGCTTCGAGCTACAACGGCGTCCCACTTCTTAGGTTGCTACAGGACCTGAATGGCCTACCCGCTTGACTAAGCGGTTCAGAGCTTTGTCGCGGGCGGGCGTGTTTGTTGTGTTCCTCCAGCGTGCGCAACCACGGAGTACAGAGGTGTGCCTTTTCGAAACTGCTGTACACGGATACCTGCTGTGCTAGGGAGATAGAAAAGGATGTTACAGCTACTTCAAAGAGCATGAAAGACCCTCCAAGTCGAACATCCGCCTGGAAACAGAATGAAAAATAACACCCGAACAGCCTCCACCGCTAACGACCAGCCAACACGTGTGTTACTGTCCTGGTAGAACATGTTGAAGTCACTACGAGCATCATGTCCGACCGATGAAGATGAGAACTTGAACGGCATCGGTGACAATGGGTGCACGCACCAGCTAAATACCGATGGAGGGGATGAGCGGCGTGATTCTGTAAAGAAGGGAACAAACAGCGTTGTACGAGAAGACTGCTTGGTTTCTTGTGAGTGCAGCCGCTGTTGGTGTCCTGTATGACGTTGTACTGTACTTTGTGGGCATATACTATCGTGTGTCGTATGTAAGCGCCCTGCAGTGGCGAAACACACCGATGAGAGTCAAGGGCGAATGAGCCAGGGTCATGTGTGCTATATACATATCTCCAGTTTTGCAACCTCTCTCACTACTAAGTGTATGGACCAGCAAAAATGATGTTTTTGGTTCATTAGGAAGTCGGGGGGGACCGGTGCAGCAGCGGTCCAGACTCTGTTTCGATGTAGACCGCCTCATACGCGGCGTGCTTGTCAAGGTTGTTCATGTCGAGGTGGTTCGAGGCCTTCTCTCAAGGCGTGTTTGCTCATGAATGCTAAGCTTGTACACGTGGCCCGTGCTATGGTCTCTGCAGTGTGTCGTGAAGTCGACAAACTGCTCGGAACCGGCGAAGGAAAGATTAGCATGTGGCCGCGGTAGCGCTCATCCCACGTATGGTAACATGAACCCTGGCATTCCAGCTGATGACACAGCTGCTGATGACACAGCTGGAAGTTTTTTTTTGGCAGGACCAACAACGAAAGACGTGCATAGTATAGATGTATCATTAGGATCCGCCCTACCCTGGCAGATTTTCCTGTGTTTTTTTTGTGGTGTGCACTTGTGTAGACTAGCTCGACCGCAACACGTTCGGTGCGAACCACTACGCGTTAACGTAGGAGAGAATGACATCATAGACCTTGTCGTGTGCTCTCAGCAACATGCTCCGTTCAACACTCAGTAACAAACCAACAACAACAATGATTTCAGGTCCTGGATGTACCCCGCCCCGTCGGACGCCAACGAAGCAGGCTACAGCTCTCTGACGGGGTCATGTTCGTGTGACAACACGGCCACCACCGCTAGCATTCTTCCATGATCATCGTCGCTGGAAAAGACCAAATGATGCAGCACGGGGGGAGCCAGATGCTTGGCAGCAGTGGCGGCTTGCCGATTAATTCGAGGGCCGTGCCCTTCAGCCGCAGCCTCCTCCGCCACGCCACTATGCGCCCTGGTGCCCACTACGCCATCGACACGTGGGATGGACAATGGGAGGCTGGCCTGGGAGAGCTTGCTGTCCACGACGAGAAGGAACAGCGTTCGCCGGGAGCGCTGATTGGGGAGGGATTCAGAAAGATTGCGCACGGCGTCTACAGGGGCAGGCGGTTGACAAGTGATGCCTCTGTTGTAGCCGTGCGCATTTTTTTCGCGTCCCTCCCCGATCAGCGCTCCCGGCAAACGCTCTTCTTCTTGGTGTGGAGAGTAAGCTCTCGCGGAAAAGCCTCCCGCTACCCATCCCACATGTCGATGGCGTCGTGGGCATCAGGATGGTAGAGTGCTTTGGCGGGGGGGAGTTGCGGGTGAAGGGATCGACAAGTCTTGAAACTGCATGGCTCTCGAAGTGATGGGCGAGCACTCCGGGCTTCCTCGGACTCATGTCTGTGGTGGGACTTCTTCTGGTAGTCTCACAGAGCAGTAGCTCTCAGATCCAACTCGGCCACACGCACCTGCGCGCCCCTGCCGTGCGTGTGCCCGAGTTGGATCTGAGAGCTACTGCTCTGTGAGACCATCAGAAGAAGCCCCACAACAGACAAGAGTCCGAGGAAGATCGAAGCCACGAACGAGCACGTGAAGCGCATGGTGATGTTGGTCCAGCAAACGTGGCTTCGACGTCGGTGAGAGGGGGTTGGTCCCTCGATGCACAGGGGCAGAAACAGTGTGTGGTTGTGCGGGAAGAGCCTGTGCCGAAAAAGCTGGGCGAGCTCTGGAGCGGGCGTTTCGCAGAGAGGGGATACGGGGAGGAAATCGTATCATTTTGCCAGCCGTTATACATGACTGCTGACGACCGCTGCTGCCTCTGCTGAACATGTTTAGTCATGATCCGTATTGCGAACTGATTGTTTGATCGACGCCGGGTTTCGATTTTCTCGTTGGAGGCTGTCGCCGCTGGTACGCTGCATGCGGGGCCATTCGCACCCATTACTGGCCCTTTGTGAAGAACCAACCCCTTCTTGTTGTGGGGGAACCATCAAACAACCTCTCCGTGCACGCGAAGGCAGTGCAGCGGTAGAGCACAGCACGGCCGTGTGTCCACCCCGCTCAAGCTAGACAAACAAGACTTGGTCCATGTCCGGTGGCCTCGACTCTGTGTCTGCTGTCGAGCTATTTACATGTTGGTTTGATTCTTCACTTCGAATTTCAGTGTTCAAATGGAGAATCCGTGCGGTTGTTGATCCGCTTCGCACCAGCGTTCACAGCAGCAGCTTGCTGCGCAGGGTGAGGTCCGTGCTGCTGAGCCCGAGAGCGAGCTTGACTAGTCGGACCCGGTGTCGAGGAGTTCAGGAAGGGACATGGATGATGGATCCATCGCAGGAATCAAGGTGGGCGCCCTCATCCCTGCACGCTTTGATTGTCAAACTCCCGCAGCTGGTGCATCGTCAACTGTCAGTTGTAGGGATCTTTCTTGCGATGGCTGAGATGGCGATGGCAACGGCGAGTTTCAGTCGCACACCATGCTGTACCGCCGACGACGTGCATATACGTCGCAGACTGATGAACAGTTGTTTTAGACCTGGAGTGTACGAGCAGTACCTTTGTTGTTCGCGTGGTGATTCTATCCGACACCCCTTCTTGTCATGCATACACGTCTCATGCTACAGATGCGCAACGGGGCAGAACTTTGTAGTTAGGGCGGGTGTGCCCTACAACAGCAGTACCTCTCGATGCCGACAAACTGCTCCGAACTGGCGAAGGAAGGACTAGCATGTGGCCACGGTAGTGCTCATCCCACGAATGGTACCATGAACATGGGCACTTCACGTGATGACAAAGCTGCACGTCCTTTTTTTGGCACAACCAACAACGAAAAACGTGCATGCTATGGATATCATTTATTGGGATCCGCCCTGCCCTGGTAGGTTGCACTGGTCTCATTCTTGGTGTGCACTAATGTAGACTAGTTCGACTGCAACACGTTCGGGGCAGGCCCCTACACCTTTTGGTAGTACAAGTACACCTTTAAGTAGGAAAGAAATACATTGTACACCTCGTCGTGTGCTCTCAGCAACATGCTCCATTCAACACTCAGTAACAAACCGACCACAACAACCACAACTATTACATGATTACAGGTCCTGGATGCACCTCGCCCCGTCGACCGCCAACGAAGCAGGCTACAGCTCTGGCGGGACCATGTTCGTGTGACAACACCGCCACCACCGCCAGCATTCCTTCCATGACCATCGGTGCTGGAAACGACCAAATGATGCAGCACGGGGGGAGCCAGATGCTTTGCAGCAGTGGCGGCTTGCCGATGACTTCGAGGGCGGTCCTGTTCGAAGAGATCATGATGATCCCGCCAGCCGTAAGCACGCCCCTCCGCTGTGTGTCGGTTTGGTGCCCTGGACGCCATCGACAGGTGGAACGGGCAGTGGGAAGCTATCCTGGGAGAGCTTGCGCTCCCAGCGTAATCCTCCCACTGCCCGTTTCACGTGTTGATCGCGTCGAGGGCATCGAAGCGGCTTATTACAGCGGGGAGCGTGGCGGTTGAAAAATCATGGCAATGTTTTCGAACAAGACCACCCTTGAAGTCATGGGCAGTCCGCCACTGCTATGAAGCATCTGGCTCCCCGTGCTGCATGTTTGCGGCTTTTCCAGCAACGGGTGTACAGGAGGCGGTGGCGGCCTTGGCAATGCACACACACGAACATGGCCCCGTCAGGGTTGTAGCATGCTTCGAGGAGGGGATCGCCACGCTGGTCTCCGGATCGGTCACAGAGATCGCCCGTAGAAAACCCGCAACAGACATGAATCCAAGGAAGATCGACAACCTAACCAAGCGGGGGAAACGCATCGTGAGAGTGGTGCTTGGTGGCTTTGATCTCGATCAGAGCGGGTTTTCCTCGTCACGTGTAGCAGAGAAATGGTTCGTGTATGTCGAAATAGTACGCTCACGCGCGCTTCGCAAAGCTCGGCAGTTGACATTTTCCAGACCAGGGGCACGAGGAGGAAACCCTTCAATTTCGCCAGCAGTTATACGTGGCTGCTGACGACCGCTGCCTCTGCCGAAGATGTTAGTTTGATCATGATCCGCTGGAAGCGGATTGATTGTTTGAGCGACGCTGGTTTTCCATTTTCTTCCGGTGCATGAGGAAACAGCTGCATTTTTTACTGGCCCTTTGGAAAGAACCATCCCCTTGTTTTTGGGGACCCAGCAAGCCTTAGCCCACGTCGAATGTTGTGGAGAAGTGCAGCGATAAAGCATTTCACGGCCGTTCATTCACCGGGGCGTTGCGGCTTATGGGATGATGATGATCTCGTCGAACTGCATGGCCCTCAAAGTCGTCGGCAAGCCACTGTTGTAGATCATCTGGCTCCTCGCGTGCTCGGTGCTTCCGTCTTTTGAAGGTCGCCAAGTGTATACACTTGGCGACAGCCGCCAGGATCGCCAGTTTCATGTCAACGACCTTTGGTGCTTCAAAAGACGGATACATCCAGCACGCGAGGAGCCAGATGTTGTACAGCAGTGGCGGCTTGCCCATGACCTCGCAGGCCGTGCTTTACCCAAGACCTCATGATCCCTTCAACCGCAGCGCCCCCCGCCGCTGTAAGCCGCCCTGCAGCCGGTGACGCCGTCAACATGTGGAACGAGCCTTGGGCGGCGGTTTCGGGGCGTCTTTCTTTTCCTGACCAGCCCAGGAGAAGATGCTTCACGTGGCAAAGAAGAACCTGCTCTTATCGAGACCAAGGCCACTTACGGACCATCTCACCATGCGCTTCCCGTGGTCGTTGGTATGTTTTCTCTGCACCTTAACTGGACTCACATGACTCCAATTGAGTTGAAGAGGAAGAACCCCAAACGAGCACGTAAAGCGCATGGTGATGTTGGTCCGTGAGTGGCTTCGATCTGAATAAGAGCGGCTTGGTCGCTTGTCACGTGAAGCAGAGAAACGATGTGTATATATATGCCCACGTGGAAAGAGCGCGCGTCACAAAGCTGCGCGTTCGGCTCTTTCGCAGAACGGGGACACGGGGAGGAAATCGTAGGCTATTGCCTGCCGTTATGCATGGCTGCTGACGACCGCTGCCTCTGCCGAAGATGTTAGTTTGATCATGATCCGCTGGAAGCGGAGTGATTGTTTGAGCGACGCTGGTTTTCCATTTTCTTCCGGTGCATGAGGAAACAGCTGCATTTTTTACTGGCCCTTTGCGAAGAACCGTCCCGTTGTTTTTGGGGACCCAGCAAGCCCTAGCCCACGTCGAATGTTGTGGAGAAGTGCAGCGGTAAAGCATTACACGGCCGTTCATTCACCGGGGCGTTGCGGCTTATGGGATGATGATGATCTCGTCGAACTGCATGGCCCTCAAAGTCGTCGGCAAGCCACTGTTGTAGATCATCTGGCTCCTCGCGTGCTCGGTGCTTCCGTCTTTTGAAGGTCGCCAAGTGTATACACTTGGCGACAGCCGCCAGGATCGCCAGTTTCATGTCAACGACCTTTGGTGCTTCAAAAGACGGATACATCCAGCACGCGAGGAGCCAGATGTTGTACAGCAGTGGTGGCCTGCCCATGACTTCGCAGGCCGCCAAGTGTACACTTGGCGACAGCCACCAGGATCGCCAGTTTCATGTCAACAACCTTTGGTGCTTCAAAGACGGATGCATCCAGCACACGAGGAGCCAGATGTTGTACAGCAGTGGCGGCTTGCCCATGACTTCGCAGGCCGTGCTTTTCCCAAGACCTCATGATCCCTTCAACCGCAGCTCCCCCCGCCGCTGTAAGCCGCCCTGCAGCCGGTGACGCCGTTAACATGTGGCATGAGCCTTGGGCGGCGGTTTCGGGGCATAGTTCTTTTCCTGACCAGCCCAGGAGAAGATGCTTCACGTGGCAAAGAAGAACCCGCTCTTATCGAGACCAAGGCCACTTATGGACCACCCTCACCATGCGCTTCCCGTGGTCGTTGGTATGTTTTCTCTGCACCTTAACTGGACTCACATGACTCCAATTGAGTTGAAGAAGAAGAACCCCAAACGAGCACGTGAAGCGCATGGTGATGTTGGTCCGTGAGTGGCTTCGATCTGAATAAGAGCAGCTTGGTCGCTTGTCACGTGTAGCAGAGAAACGATGTGTATATGCCCACGTGGAAAGGGCGCGCGTCACAAAGCTGCGCATTCGGCTCTTTCGCAGAACGGGGACACGGGGAGGAAATCGAAAAATATTCGCCACGAGGAGGAAATCGTAGGCTATTGCCTGCCATTATTCATGGCTGCTGACGACCGCTGCCTTGGGTGGAACATGTTAGTCAACATGGCCCGATGATCACTGGGTTGCGACCATCTTGATCAGCTTTGTTTGTATGGGTTGTTGTTCTGGTTGCCACTTTTCTGCGTCCACACTCTCCACGTTCGTGTGTTTGCTTTCTGTTGTTGCAACTGCGGTTGTGCAGTCTGGCTGCTGTCTCTTGTTTTTTGCCTTCGCTTCTGCTGTTGGGTTGTGTTGCTGCTACCACTACCGTCGTTCGATGTTCTGTGCTGCTTGTGCTTTTCTTGCGTGTTGTTTTCGTCTTCACATTCCGCAATTGGGAGGATTCTATTTACGTCACCGGTGGCGTTATTTCTTATATACGTCACTGCCCGTATCTCAGCCCACAGAGCTTCAATTGGCACAAACTAAATTGCGTTGTGTAGCTATGACCCACACCAATCATACAAGCCTTTCGACGGTCAAATCCGATAAGTGGTTGCGGAGATTTGCTCAAAAGGGGGCTCAGCAGTATGATACTGCATCTACCACAAAAAAATCCGACTGTAACTTCGCGCAGAGAGCTCCGATCGACACCAATAGCTTAAGTGATGGCTGTGAATCGTGGGAACACAACGCGAGTTACATAGTTGTGGTGTCAATGAGAACTCTCTGCGAGGAGGTACGGCCGTTTTATTTATGTTAGATACAGTATATCATACCGCTGAGCCCCCTTTTGAGCATATCTCCGCAACCATTTATCGGATTTGACCGTCGAAAGGCTTGTATGATTGGTGTGGGTCATAGCTACACAACGCAATTTAGTTTGTGCCAATTGAAGCTCTGTGGGCTGAGATACGGGCGGTGACGTATATAAGAAATAACGCCACCGGTGACGTAGTAAATAGAATTATCGTTCGTGGCAAATTGGGGTTTCTGACCCTACGACAGCGCTAAAGAATATTGTGGCAGGAATGCAATCTCCCAAGACTATCATATTTGTGACCGAAATCTTGGAACAGATATCCTGTGACAAAACGTGAGGTTGACTTTCTCATTGCTCACGAAATCCAACCACAGTCTGTCCGCTCTTGGCGATGACCTCGGGTAACCAAAATGGTACTTGCCGAAGTCTGACGGCTCGCCTCGTCGAGTTCCTGGAACGGCGGCAGCTTCAGTGCAATACAACGCTGGAATCACGGGTTCCTTTCGTTTTTCCTCCCTTGTTTTGCCCACTCTCTGTCGTTCCTGTACCGAAGACAGGCGCAGCCCATGACCAACCTTCACCTACATACATCATCACACGATGCCGCCTCTTCTTTTTTTTTTTCGCGTACGAGGGAGAGTATGCGCCTTCTGTTTGTCTAGCTTGCGGTTTACTTAATTAGTCTTGCGGTGACAGGATGGATGAAAGCCTTGTTGTTTCCAAACACGAGTTTGGTGGGTGGGTGGGTTGCGTGGTGTGTGTCCTTTGCATACGATTTGGATGGGTGTGTTGCGGGGTAAGGCGAGTTCGTGTTGTCTCTTGCACGCGAACGCAGATTGTGTGGTGGGAGAAAGGGTCTGTGCAGTTGTTTTTATTCCTTGCGAGGGAGAGCGGTTGCCTCGTGGACTTTGGTCGATGGTAGCCATCTAATGTGGAACGAATGCCATTTGCTTCGTACAGTTTCCAATTTATTACAGGAGATTCGAGGCGTTGAAATAGTATCCCTGTGGGGTATGTATGAATCATGTATTTTGATGGCATAAGGGATCTTGAAGCTTGGGCTCTCGTTCGTCAACGCTCTCTTGACGGAAAACAAGCAGAGGGCTTTTGCCTGTGATCACTCAATTAGCCTACTACCCCAACCCCTCATGGGGATAGACTCTTGATGTGCATCTATGGATCAATTGCCAATCCTGGCACTCTAGCCTTCATTCTTGTTTCTTCTTGCGGGTTGAGCTTGAGGCCCTTGCTTGAAAAAACAAATTGCCGCCTCATCTCTGCGACTGCAGCAGCTCGTCGGTCGTTTTGCTGTACTTCTGTACAAAGAGGTATGATGGGTTCGAGCCTTGTTGCTTGGACACAACGCGTGGCGCGTGGGTTTCTGTGATGTGCGACTCGTTTGTCGCGTTGTTGCTTACCGTGGTAGAATTTGCACGAAACCATGTGCGTGCGTGAGTGCGAATTTACGCACGGGACGCGACTGAATGAAGGATCGACTTAATGTCTTCGCACGTACGCCGGTATCACCACTCGTTACGGTGTTACCGTGCAAGATAGGCAGCGATCGCGGTGCGGAAATCCAATGATGATGATCGCTCGGTTTTTCTTGTGTTGTTGTCAGACCAATCCTCCGTGCGGAACCAGCGCACGCCGTGCAACAATACCGCTCAATCGATATATGGTACTTTCCAAAAACGTGGTGCGCGATAGAGAGGTTCACGCACAAACAGCTACACGTGTGGCCAAGGCCGGTTGTATCTTGTGCACAAAACCTCCCCCCAACTTGCCCCGAAACCTCCCTACATGTAAGGTCAGGTTGTACGCCGACGTGTGAAGCTAGCCCCGCATCACGGATTGCGTCGTTGGTCCAATAAATAGGGCGGGCTGGCAGCTTAAACTACATGTTGTCCAAGGTCGATCCCGAACGCCCCAACCTGGTCCCTGGGAGTTTGGGCAACCAGCTACAACCTCCCTTTGTACGACACGCACTCAGCCATTGCTAGGCGTTACGAAGTGTCATAGTCTCATGGCTAAACATCTTAATCGTCCGCGAGCGAGTAATTCACTCAGCGATTTCTCCATCACATTGTTGCATACGACCGCGTCGAGTGTTGTATCAGTACACGTACATACGAAGGTACTGGGTAGAGAGAGTTCGGAACGTTTGTTTTTAATGTGAAGACAACAACATACAACAACTCGACCTTAGTTGTCATCCCTGTGCCACCTCAATTACCCACGAGCAAGCGAGACGTGCGACTAGGCACCAACCGGCGATCCTACGGGGGATTAATAACCGAACGTGTGTGGTACGAAACTGCCCAAGGTATTTTTGAAAAGATTAAAATTTTTCTTTGCACCCGCACATCTACGCACCTATTTACATCTACTTGTATCCAGGAGAATCTATCTACAACATACCCGTATTAGTAGACGCGGGGTGGCTGACTTGTGCACTCGGATCTATCTCTTTAACATAGCTCGCCAGCGGGTCGTCGCATGGGTAACGGCCGGACAAATCTAGAATATTTCACATGTGCATATATCTAGAAGGGCAGCCCGAGAAGGGCAGACGGGGGACGCTGTAACCTGCAGCCGTCAGACCCAACGGTAATATAACGCTTCGATGATTCACGGTGCCCCTTTGTTGGAAAGTTCCGCACGACGCAAGACCAACTCACCAATCACCAAGGCAAGCAAGGCGCTGCAGCACCGTGCGGTCGGGCAGCAGGAGCAGACCAGCTGCTAACTTCGCAGCAGCACACGGGAGATAAGCCCAAGCGTACGCTTGCGCCGATAAAGGCAGAAAGAAAGTGGCAGAAAACGATGGTTTGCCCCGTCCGACCGGCGTCCCTCTTGCTGGGCGTAGGACTCGTGCTATTGTCCCCTGTCGAGTGCTCCCGCGCCAGGCGCAGGCATCATCCCACTCCGGCCGCGTACGCCAACAGCGGAGAGAACCCCTCCCTAGTATCTCCGCAGCAGGGGATGATCCGCGAGGAGTCATCGATTCCTGGCGTGTCGATCTGGTTTTCGAAAAAGGCAGCAGCATCGTCAGCTTCCGCGCGAAGACGGAGTAGAGCGTCTTCCTCCACTGCAGATCCCGCGTCAAGTGCCTCCTCGTACTGCGGTGACAGCAACGCTGAACCAGCTGAGTTTGCTGGCGAATGCCAGGTGGGATAGATGGCTGCATACGTAGGATCCATGGCGAGATTTTATGTTTAATCACCTCCCTGTTTGTCATGGACTAGACGCCATAGCAGCGGTTACCCCCCCGGTCCCGCGTCGGTGTTGCCTGGAACGTACACACGTGGGATCACGTGAGCACCCACATACATAGACCGCTGTACTGCTTCGTATCGCTCTGCAAATTGAACTGCATGTCGCCCTTCAACTACTGTGCAGCAGTACATTGTGGTGGAGAACGTGGCCTGTGTTGTTAACGGATGCGCTACTCTGTCTGCTGTCATACGTCCCAGGAAATGTTTGTTGAGACTGCTATCGGCAGCGTTTGTTTCGCTCTGCTTGTAGTTGAACATGAGGTGTGACCTACACACACCCCTTTGTACACATCTTCATCTCCTGTGGTTTGTTAACGTCTGGAAAAGGGGATGCTCGAACGTAGGTGCAAACAACCAGAAATAGGGCTTCTATTACAGCAGTTCCAGGAAGAGGCTCAGCAGTGTTGTGTAGACATTCTACACAAGAGGCGTGTTCCTCGCATGCGTGCGTGCCCCCCTCACGCCGCTCTGAACAACCCTCTGTTAACAACGAAATCGTTCACCGGCTGTTGGTGATTTGGAGCAGGACGGGCGTGGGGGTATCGGAGACGCAGACGTAGAGCCGCCGTCCAGGGGCGCAAGGGAAGAAGTCAGGGAAGACCTCGGCGAGGTGAAGTAAAGTGAAATGAGATATCTACATAGGATGAGATGAGACTCACATCGGCACAAGTCACGTGTGTCCCAGCCAGGCAGAGGTGGAGGCCTAGCGGTGAATTTTAAGCTCCTGACCTCCTGACGACGTTTTTCGTTTATTTAGCTTGATTGGATGCTTGAACTGCTTGCCTTTCGAAAACTCTACGAATTACGGAAGTGTTTGTGGACCGATTGCTGGGCACTGGTGTATGCGAAGCTCGAAGAGAGCGTTTTTACACGTGCGCAAGCCGTAGGATCTCCCGCAGCATGATGAACAATGTCTTATCCTGTGTTTCTTGTTGCTGGCATGTCAACGTTTGTTCGGCGACATTTTCATTGGCATGGTGGTGGCGATGTGGCTCTCCCGACCTCCTTCTCTCCCGAAACTTACCGGCACAGGATGAGTACGAAGGGGTGTTGACCACGGAGGAAGAGGAAGACGAGCACGCCAACGAGGACGCTCCCCCAGGGAGGCTGTTGGAGGAGGGGGGGGGGTCGGACTCTCAGGAGGATGACACGGACGACTCGGAAGATCACTCCCAGGACGGACATGACGACGACGACGACGACGAAGATGGCGACGACAGCTATGACGACGGTACGGCGTGGCCCGGGAGGGGGGGGGGGGNGGGGGGGGGGGGGGGGGGGGGGGGGGGGGGGGGGGGGGGGGGGGGGGGGGGGGGGTGTACTCATAGTCGTATGTGCCGTAGTTGTTAGACCATTGACCTTGCATCGGGTGGGGGTTAAAATTTCGCTGCTCGTGTGGATTGGTGTGTGTGTTTTCGTGGTTGCCGGGAGGGAGGGAGGGAGGGGGCGCTTCGAGGTTGTTTGGTTTGATGGTTTGTTGGCGGAGTCGATGCTGCTTTGTGTCCAGATTCTGTCTCTTGACGACGGGCGTGGTTTATTCTCTCACGATACAATAGGTGTACAAGCGTGTTCTCACTGTTAGCCATCGCGGTGCTTGTTCTGTGTGGTGGCCTGGCTGATTGACGCGTTTGACAGCTCGTGTTGTAACGTCGCACTTTTATGAAGTGGCGCAGGATTACGTACCTCCGTTGTTGTCTGTGTGTGCTTCACGCACCTCGGCTGGTGTCGACAAATTCAACAGAAGCGCTCAGAGATGACACCTGGGTCTCGTATTCTCCCAGAGTAAAGCTAGCTTTCCGCTCAACCCTTCTTCCACACCCGGTGCTTTGCCAACGTTTGCTCCGCGTGTTTCCGCAGGGAGCTACGACTCGAACGAAGAAGAGATTGAGGCGTCTCTCATGGGCGATGAAATTCGTGGCGGCCGCAGCAGCGGGGTGGCGGGGTCGTCCATGTCACGGGACAGCAGCGAGCCGAGGAGCCGGAGGGGGAGGGGCCGGGGCGGCGGCGAGATTTCCGCTCTCGCGAACAAGTACGAGGACGATGAGGAGGCGTGCTTTACGAGGGTCAAAGAGCTGTGGCACGACCGGGTGCGTGCGTTTGGAGAAATCATTTTGCGTCAAGATTGAGTTGCTGATTACAAGGCGGCTGAGCAGGCTTATGACACTCCTGTCTTCTGGTTAGGGCCGGGGAGGGGGGGCGGGGGGGGGGGGGTGTACTCGCTGTTTGCGTGCCTTCGCCGTTTGACCGTTGGCTTCGCGTATTCGTCAGAGGCATTGTTTAGGTGCTACTCCTCGTAGAGACAACACCTCAATCATTGCTGAAGGCGCTCTTGTATGTTCTTGCCGGGGGGAAGGGCATTTCCGTCAATAGAGACGTGCGATGTGAATACGAGGCATTGTTCCCGCAGGTTGTGGAGATGGGGTATGACTGCATGCTCGAGTGCGGTGATGGAGGTTATGGGTAGTTCGTACTGCCTGAAGATGAGGACGGAGTCGTGCGTTGGAAGGCCATCTTCCTTCGGTTCTCGATGCCTGCTACGCGGGTGCGGCTGGTAGCCTTTGTGGCAGCTTCGCACACAGGCATGTGAACTGTCTAGTTTCGTGGCGCCTAGGCACGCGGGCGTTTTGCGTAGGTTCTCATCCTCCTCCTGTCTCCAGTCGCAGATATTCCTCCACAGAATTTCAGGCTTACGCATCCACCCTTTGCCACCACCACCCCCCCACCTTTGGCAAAGAAGGAAGATTGGTCGTTGGTGATGGGTCCTGTGGGAACAATGCTCCTTCCTCTCAAGGACGCGTGGTCAATGACCTAATCGCTAAGGCATGAAAACATTAGAGTACCCCCCCCCCCCCCCCCCCCCCCCCCCCCCCCCCCCCCCCCCCCCNCCCCCCCCCCCCCCCCCCCCCCCCGATGGGCAATGGCCTAACTGCTAAGGCATGCAAAACATAAGAGTACGCCCCCCCCCTGTCAGGTGTTGCTGCCGCTGTCCCAGGCAGAAGTCGCAGAGCTGTCGGAGGGCGTGCGAGCGGACCAGAAGAAGCTCATGGAGGCCGCCCCCACGGAGTGGAACTCCGGGCCCGGCCGAACGGCGAAAGAAGCGGCGCTGGCGGCAGCGAAGAAGGGAGCGGGGCGATGCAGCGACAGCGGAGAGGACGAAATGGCGCAACCGGCGGCGGCGAACGACAGGCCGGTGGGGGATGGGGAAGCGGGGTCAGGGGGGGTGGTCGACGGTGAGTCGTCGCTGGGGCTGCTGTACCGGCTGCTGCTGGCGGAGATGCAGGGGAATGGGTCCACGGGGGGGCTGAACAACCGCTGGATTGACCGCGACGCGCTCTTGCAGGTAAGGGATAATGGGGGTATTGTGGGCGGAGGGCGACCGTCAGTAGTTGTTTAATCCGGCGTGAAAGAAACCGTGCGGTTTTCAACCCTGTCGTCGTCCTTTCGCCCCAGTCCCTTTTCGCCATCACCTCTGTATCACGTATCTGTAAACGCCTGCCTCTGCTTGTACTCGTCTCTCAAGTGTTATCCCTCTTCCCTCGCCCCTTCCCGTCCCTCCATGTCCCGCACAGCTAAGAGGCGCCGCAACGCTCGCCCACCACCCCAAGTACCTCCGCCACACCGCCGCCCTCCCGAGAGTCACTCGTGGCGTAAGGCTCGTGGCGCCTGAGGCCACGCATAGCATGCAGGAAGCCCTCGCCCGTTCGCTGGGGCACAGCACGGGCAGCAGGTTGTTGTTCCTGGACTCGAAGGCGATAGAGGCGGTGAGTCCGGAGTCGTGCTCGGCACACAAGAGCAGTCCAATGAGGCGGAAGGTTATGTTGTCTTTTTATTTGTAGTGCCACCTTTGTCGCCAGGCCAATACGTCTTCTGTTTGTGTGTATGTGACTTCGGCGTTTGTTCTGTCTCTGTCTGTTAGACGTATGTTTTGGTTGATGGGTACAGAACATGGGTATGGAGGGAGAGAAAGCTGGGTATGTAGAGGTCAGAACAGCAGTCTCGATGTGAAGACTATGCAATAGACGGCATCGTCAGAAAATGGTGGAATCGACAATGGTTGTGGCAGAGCTTGCGCTCCTGTCCAACAAGGCGACTGGATGAGCGAGCGCTCTCGTGCCCCAAACTGCAAGGACTACAGCGATAGCACGGGCAGCAGCATTGCTGTAGCATGGTTGTCGATTCGATGGCAGCCGATGCGGATGACAACCTATGTATCAACCGCACGAATTTTTTATTCCCCCCTTTCTCGATGTCGTTGCTGTTGCTGTTTGTCCCCCAAGTCGAACACAAGCGTATGTTAATAGCGTAAGATCGATGTCTATCCCTCTGTATCTCATCGGACTCACGTCTGTAGTATACGCCTGGGAAATTGTCTCGAAACGGGCTCACGTTTGATGCACAAGATACAAGGACACTTGCACGCGAACATAGCTTCCTTCAAAACTGCGCAACCCTTCTAAATGGACAGTGGTCTCTTCGATGTGTTTTTTCTTTTGTACGTATTTTTTGTTTCAGTTTTTGCTCGGTGAACATGGGTGATGTCTCCGATGTCCTCTTCTATCTTTTTGGTTCATTTTTTGCTTAGTGAACATGCGTGATATATCTACGATGTCCTCTTCTATCTTTCCGATTCATTGTTTGCTCGGTGAACATGCGTGCCGTGGCGGTATGTGTTTAATCAGGTTCGAGGGCAGGCTCTTGCGGAGGGCATCCCAAAGGAGCACCTTACGTCGAGGCAGCTCGCGTCCGCCCTGCTTGAGCTCGCAGGAGAGGACGACTCGCCTTACCTCGTGTTCCTCATGGACAAGGGCAGCGCCGTGCTCAAGAGCAGGGGCATGTGCCAGAGGTGAGTGGGAGAGCGGCTAGCGGGAGAGTGGCGGGCGGCGGTTGGTACGTTATCGTAAGTTGTTTGTGGATACAGCAGTCGTCGTAGATTACTCCTAAGGCGGCAGGGAGTGCGCCGGGGTTGTCTGGCCAGCCTGGCGGGAGATATGGGAGAGGTGGAAGGCGGCAGGGAGAGAAGAGTCCCACGCTAAAGTGACGGGTTGGCAGGTAGGTGGGCGTTCATCCTGATGGAAGCAAGCAGGCAATGGGGGAGGGAGCGAGGGAGGGAGGGAAGGGGGAGGCAGACATGCAGTGAGAGAAATATAGTCAACGGGGAGGGGGGTGATGACAGTGATGGTCCTTGCTGGAGACGAAGAAACGAGGAAAGAGGGGACAAGAGGGAACGAAGGGCGCTTGAAGAGAAATATAATAGAGAACAACGATCTGATACACCGACCCTACAGTCAGACCGTCCCTACAGCGCTACCGCACTCACCTTCTTATTGCACAGCCGAACAATCCACAAGGCACGAGCGATCAGCCGAGTCGCACTTTTTAGCGCCCCACCGACCATTATACCCCCACTGCAAACCCGGCGAAAATTGAACACACAGCAGTCATCCCGGGGACTGCTGCTGTTGTTGTCCAATATTTTTCCAAGGCTAGAACTCGCTGCCCCCCCCCCCGTCATCCTAGCTCTGATCTGTCACATCTCTCCTGTCACCACCGATACCGCCGCCCTTTCCTCGGACCACATGTCTTGAACAATTAATAATAAAAAAAAGGCTGACCGAAGAGCTGAAGAACGAGTCGTCTCGGGTGCTGTTCCTGCTGTCCACCGCGAGCGATCCCTCCTTACCGGGAAACCCGCCGGCTGGACCTGGTGACGACGCCAGTCCACAGGACGACCCCCAGCAGGTATGTGGTCTAGACTTTCTTCTCTTTGTGTTGTGTTGCGAAGGAGGGAATGCGTGTTGTGATTTTTTTGGTCTTGTCTCGGTTTATTAGGAAAGGTACATGAACTCACAGAAAGGCTACCCGTTACCTCGGTTCCTTCTCTTTGGTTGCGATCGAGCGAATGAAGTGCAGCACGGCTGTTGGAAGCGGTTGTGTTGAAACAGAGAACTGGCGCATCGTGTCGGCGTCCTCTTTTCGAGTAGACTTTTTGTTGTTGTTTGGTCTGGACGATGTGACCCAACCCCTGCCCTGCCTCACTCACTGCTCACGACGCGGCCTGATTTGCACGGTGGCGTGATTGACATCGTGTACCGTTTTTTAGTCACCAATTTGCGGTATGCCCTCGTTTGCACGAAGCACCAATACGGTTGTGATGACATGGCGTCAGGCGTGAGGGGTGTGATTTTCACTTGACACACGATGCTTGGATGTTTACATCTGTGTGATGTGGCGTTACGTTTTTTTGCCAGGGTGGTGGCGGCATGTTCGGGTCGCCACTTAAGTGGCCTCCCCAAACCCACGACATGTCTCCAGGACAGTCCAAGCGCTCGGTAAGGTCTTTGTCAAGTATTTTTGTTTGTTGTTGCTGCTGCTGCTGCCCTGCTGTCGTTGTTGCGTGGACCCTTGGTTGCACGGTGGTGTTACCCTGGTATTCTGAGTCGGTCTTGTTCCCGCCACGGCTTGGCCTAGACGCCGTTAGAAACACGTACCAATGGACGGACCCTCCACGCCAAGCCCCGCGTGTTTTCAAGTACTTGGAAGTATACCGTGCAACGCTGCTACTGCATCGTTGGATCTTCGGACACCGACACCGGACCGTTTCACGTGTTCCATCCCGTACTGCTGCGGTACACATCTACCGTATTTGTCGTTGCAGTTACCGTAAGTCCTCAATTGTTTGGCGAACGGGTCCTGGCACGTTCGTACGCAATTGCATGCACCGTCTGGCGTTTGTTTTTTCGTATTTAAGCCTCTTGTTTTGGTTTCACCGTACCCCGCCCATTTTGCATGCACCCGTCTGGCTTTTTTTTTTTTTTTCAGCCCCACCCATGAACCGTTTTTTTTTCATGGCCACAACAGGACCGCTTTCCAAAGAAGAACTACATCTTCCTGCATCAGAACCAGCCCGGTGGTGGGGCACCGGACGGGAGCGGCGGCGGTGGCGGCGGCGGCGGTGGCGGCGGCGGCGGCAGCTTCTTCGGGGGACGTTCCAACCGGGGAGGCCATGGGGGCGGTGGCAGCGGCGGCGGGCGGTCCGGGGGTAGGGGGATGCCGGGAGGGGGTCCCGGCGGGCCCCCCATCCCGCCGCAGATGCTAGAGCAGGTGCATATGATGAGGGTTTGAGGAAATATTTTACACTTGAAAGCAGGTGCCGTCTGTATGTTGGTTTCGCTTCCGTTCGTTTTGAAGATGGGGAGGAGCACTGTCGATTTTGTCTCTTCAGACACTCTCACGGAATAGACTAGGTATCACGAAGATGGAGGAGGAGGAGGAGGAAGAGGAAACCACAAACACCCTTTAATGGATCTTGTTGAAGGGTGGGGAGGAAGTGCGCGAGCAGTTTGACGCGCGTGTGTACGGTCACACGAAGTTCGCCACGAACCTAGTGATGGCATGGTCTACCCGCTGCGGCACAAGAACAACGCGCTGCCTCAACAGAGCGCGACATAAATGTGGTACCGAAACAGACAAAATCGTATGCTCATATTCACATTTTCATACCGCTCCCCCCCCCCCCCCCCCCCCCCCCCCCCCCCCCNCCCCCCCCCCCCCCCCCCCCTGTCCTCTGCCGCCATCCATGTGTGCACAATCCGTCTCTGCTCGACGGCCTTTGCCTCTTCAGATGCTGAGGGAGGCGATGAAGAACATGAGATCCGGGGATACGGGCAAGGGTGACGGGGCGGGGCGGAACGGAAGCGGCGGCGGCGAGGGTGGCAACGGCAGCGGGGAGATCCCTCCGGGGCTGATGGAGGCTCTGGGAGAGGCGCTCAACGACGATGAGTTCAAGAGGACGCTGGAGCAGATCGGGAAGCAGCTCGGCAAGGATCAGGGACAGGTGTGTGTGCGAAGAGTAGATAGATGAAGGTGCAATATGTAGGTAATTTTCATGTGTTGGTGTTGATGTTCTTTGTGATAAATCTAGTAAAGGATGTACGCACGCTCTGCGTTATTGTTTTGTTGAGGCTGTTGATGTAGATGTTCGGTTGTGATCAATCTTGTTGATGATGTACACACGCTCTGCGTTGTTGTATTTTCCTCTGCGCATTCGATGGTTTTGGTCTAACTGTACAGCAGCAGTGTGCATTTGTTTCGTACGGTAACCGAAGCAGGCTTGTACCCAAAGACGTTTACGTTTAGCTCGATTATTGTCAAGAGGAGCGTGCGGTGGTTATAATTCTGTGTTTTGGCACGACACGTGACACGAAACGTTGTTATTGCTATTTTTGCGGTGTTTCGATGTTTTCTCCGGTACGTACTGTCGATCATCCCATCGCCTACCAGCTCCAGCGTCCGAACCCGCACTACCGTCTTGCTCTGAACGATGAAGCCACCGGCGCCTTTCAGTCGTGGTCGAGCAGAAGCAGCGATATCTGTCGCGATCAGCGCCACCCGCATAACCCCCCGCCGCCGCCGCCGCCCTCCGTCCCACCCACACAAGTAGGCATGCAAGAAATGAGTAAGATCGCCTCCCCCGCCCCAGCTGTTGCCATTATTTCCCAGTTATTGCACACTACATCCAAACTACGATTGTGGCTGCCTTTTGCAAGACCGACATGGAACTCCTTTGCTCCCTTTGCCACTCTGAACAAAAATCAACTCTCGTTCTCGCAGCAGGGATTCTCCATCATGTTCAGCGCTAGCACCACCCCACTCAACGGGGGCGACGGCAACAACAACGGAGGAGACGGGGGCGACAACGGGAACAGTAACGCCTCCGCCGGGGAATCGGGGGGTGAAGGGGACCCGTCTCACTCCTGGGGGGGGGGGGGGGGCGGGGGCCCCGGAGATGACAGGGGTGGTAGCGGTGGCAACAACTGGCAGAGCTCGTCTTCCTTGTCGTGGCTTACCAACCTCAGGAAGGGTATCATGAGCGGAGGTATGCACACGCTTGTAACAGTGAGTCGGTTGGGATGGTGGGGCTGCTTGCGATTGATCACTTGTAAATATAGCCTGTGCTGAGATTTCTAGGGGAAGTGAAGGACTTGCTTTTTGGCACGCTGCTGTTGCTTAGAAGTACCAAATGTGCCGCGGCAAATGATGATGATATCATTAACGAAGGGAGGTGAAAGGATCATGTCTGACCCCCTCCCTTCCATCGCACCCGATTATTTTTCGCCTCGTGTGTCATGGATGATGGCGCTTGCGAAAGACGAAATGGGCAACGGTGTCGAGGGCAACGACGACTATGGCATGAACAACCAAGATGGCTCCGGCGCCGGGCCCAACACCGGGGGAGGCGGTAGCGGCAGCGCGGGGGGAGGGGGGGACGGGGGCGGCGGCGGTGGGCGAAGCAAGGCGGACACCCGACGGGGGGTAGACCTTCCCCCGTCTGGAACGGAGATCAGGGCCTTCATGAACCTGTTTGAGGACGTCGCTGTCAACCCTCCGCAGGACGCTGTGCTGCGGCAGCACTGGGACACGTGGGTGAAGGAGGACGTGGGCAAGAACAACGCGCAGCAGAACAGACAGGTGGGGCGACGGCGATGGCGACGGCGGCAGAATGGGGTAGCCCAGCGACGAGATTCGACGCTCGAAATGTGGATGTTCTTTGTGTGTGTTGTAGGCACTGCTTGTGTGCGTTTTTCGTGGGTGTGTACAGGGTGAGTGGGTGTTCAGGCAGCAGGGCAACGGGCGGCCGGGTGTGGATGACGCGAGGCGTCTCAAGAAGAGACGGGGTTATCGCGAGTCGCGCCATGCCGTACGAGCATGTCGGCAAGAGGCGATATCGAAATCGTTCCGTCTGCCGGTACAAGGAAGTTGGTCGTCGCCCTACGTTACTCATGGTTGCGGGTGCGGTCTCCGCCTTGCTGTCATCGTGGACGAAGCTGTCGGAGTATCGTATGAAGCTGGCTTCTTTCCGATGCGGGGGAGCTCGAATGAGTCTGGTGACAGTACAGCAGTTGTGTCACTACTGTGGTTAATCGTCGAAGCTAGAATTTGCTGGTAATGTTTTGGATTGTTCGCTCTTTATTGGTCCATTCTGGTCAAGACAACTAGTCGCATGAGCTGCATAAGACAGCATAGGTTCTCCACTACAGTAGTAACGCATCATTCATAACCATCTTGTGTGTCTCTCCATGTTCGCGACCTTGCTGTCGGCATGTTGCGTACCACTCCTTTTTTCTCGCATCCTATGCTGCTGCTGCTATATACTGCGTTGCTGCTTCCCGCTCTCACCACAAACCGCAATTGCTTGCGACGCAACACACGACAGCACGCTGTCGCGCATACTGTATATATCTAAGCGCGAGGTCTCGTATTGATTGTAACAACCCGCTTTTGGCGTACATGGCAACATGCTTACAGCGCATATATGTTGCAGAAGGTCTCGCATTGTATCAACCCGCTTTGACGGACATGACAACAGCATGCTTACGGCGTATGCACAACATAACCCGATTTGTTACGACGTATGCGTGCATAACAACACCAACGCCGAAAAAGGTTCTGTGGACCGCGCTGCGGAAGAATATGCTGGCCTGCCCCGAGCTGAGACGGCTGGACCCCCTCCTCGCGAGGCACAGGCTAACCGAGGCCGAGACTGGCCAGGTCGTGCTCTCCGCGCTCAAGGTGGAGCTCAGCCAGGCAAGTGTGGTTGGTTGTGTGTCGAGAGTATCGTGTCACGTTGTCCCCCCCTTCTCTCCCTTTTACATTGTACACGGGAGAGCATCGCTGCTTGTGTCTTTTGCCATTCTTGCCAGGAATGGAGACGGCCGTCGAAGCAAGTTCCAAGGGCTGCCGTGTGTGCTTCTGCTTTTTTCATGTACAAGAGTGTCTTATCGTTCGAGACGCCAAATGTACTTCAAAGGACACAAAAGACTCTAAATCTCAAAGAGTCGCGAAACATGAACAGCTTTTTATACATTCTTTTTCCAGGCTGCCGAGACCAATGGCAACGGAGGCGGTGGTACCAAGGTACTACAAGACGACGGGCCCTCCGCTTCTTCGCCGCAACCCCCGCCCGCTCCCCGCAAAACGACAAAGGGGCGGCTGGTGATATCCCGGCAGAGCATGGAGACGGCCTTCGCAGCTGTGTGCAAGGCGTACGTGCCAAGACCGGGGCAGCCGATGAGCCGCACGAGGGAAGAGGTCACCGCGCTGGCGCAGGCGAGTTTTTGTTCTCGTGTTGTTGTTATTTGTTGGTGCTCGTTGTTGTTAGTGGCGACGTTATTGTCCCCAAGCGGTTTATGCTCGTTGTTGTTACTGGCGACGGTATTCTCCCCAAGGGGAGACAGACAACATGGCGTTTGATCCCTGATCTCCTTTTTGCTGCTGCGTGCTTGAACTTTATTTCCCCCCTCCCTCCCCTCTATTTCTCTCCTCGACACCCTTGGTCTTGACGGTTGATATCGATGTACCCAACACTCTGTGCACACAGCACGACAGGCACGAGCAGGCGCTAGTGACGAACGTAATTCTCCCGAAGGACATCGGAGTGACGTACGACATGATCGGGGGCCTGGGCGGGGCGAAGGAGCTGCTGCGGCAGTGCATCACGTACCCCCTGCGGTTCCCCCATCTGTACAGCGAGGGCATCGCGAAGGAGGCCGTCAAGGGAGTGCTTCTCTTCGGTCCTCCAGGTGCGATGATACTGAAACATGGGGGCTCGACGCACGCGTCCGTGCCAAAGAGTTTTATTAAAGTTGCCCGGGATGGGTGCGGGTCCGCCTCACTTAGTAGCCTCGGCAGGGTTTTTCGTATTATGTTACCATCTTGGATACAGCACACAACCGGGGAGGTTGGGTTAGGGTTAGGGTTAGGGAATACGGTCTGCGTCTCCCCTCCCTGTTGAATTTCACCACAAACTCATTGATCGCGCGAAGGCGGTCCGTCCGCCTGCCCTTGCTTTTGTTGTTGTGATATTCCATGGTCATGGCTCTTGTTTGCAGGTCATCACCATAATCACTTATAGAGGCCGCCTTTGTCGGTGGGGTGTCGATTTATGTCGATGTAGGATGAACTCGGTACGATGCTGCATTGTTGTTGTTTGTGATCCGATCTCCCACTATCGCCCCCATTTTTTACCTCGCCGCACATACGGTTTTTTGCCTCCCTTCTTTTGCCGTCGTTGTAATTTAGGGAAAGTGACGGTTCATTTTTTTTGTTTTCTGTCGTGTTTGTTTTGTGTTTTGTTGTTGCACAGGCACGGGGAAGACGATGCTCGCGAAGGCGGTCGCTACTGAGGGGGGTGCCACTTTCCTCAGCGTGGACGCGAGCGTGATCGAGAACAAGTGGCTCGGGGAGAGCGAGAAGAACGCACGAGCGGTCTTCACCCTGGCCAGGAGGCTTGCGCCGTGCGTAATCTTCATCGATGAGGTTGGTTGTGGTTCTGGGTGTGACAGCACATGTCATGACAGCGGTGGTCGTGGTGATACTCTTGCTGATTTCATCTTGTTGATGTTGTTGCTTAAATCTGCGATGGTTTGTTTGCTGATTTCAGTTGTTACTATTGTTGCTTAAATCTATCGTTTATGGTGTGCTGCTGCTTTGCTTCGAATCTTCCGTGTCGGTCGTTTCTGGTAGTTTCATGGTAGTGCGTCTCGTGTACTCGTGTACTCCTCGTATATGGTTTTTTCTTTGTTTCGTTGTAAATTTAGCCCCCTCCAATCGTATCTCGTTTGTGTTGTGGCCTGACTGCTTCCTCTCTCCGCGGCCGTCCTTAACGACCATGATACCCCCCCCCCTCCCACCCCCGGTTGGGTTTTCGCCGCTTGGCAACGACATTGTAAAACAAGCCCCCCCCCTCGGTGTTTGCCATCGTGATTGGGTTTTCGTCGCTTGGCAAAGACGTTGCAAAACAAGCCAATTCACTTCGTGAACTCGGCAACCAGGTTACCGTTTTTTTTTTTTTTACCTCTTTGTTTTTTGGCGGTAACCATAATGGTGGTCGAGTAGATCATGTTGTGCGGGGTGGAGAACCCTCACTCCGCGCAAGGGGGATGATCGCACCACGTTGTGTTAAAATGGTCAAGCACCCTCGAGGCAGTTACACAGTGCTTACAACTGTCTCTGGAAGTGAAAGCACCAGAAAATAAATTAATTCATACGCAGCTGTCATCCGTACGCAAGGAAGTAAGCACAAGATGCCGAACACCCTTAGCAGGATGCAGCGCACCCTTCATGCGACTCGCCGAATATCTCACGGCGCTTCGCGCTTGGTGATGTGAGAGCCTGGTCCGGTGAGAACCCGGCGTGCTCCGTCCCGGCTTTGTAGGGATGCGAGGTCAATGGTCTAATAACGACTACGGCATGCACGACTATGAGTACCCCCCCCCCCACCACGAATGTTTCGCTTTTCTCACTCCTGTTTGTCAGGTGGACTCGGTGCTGAGCAGCCGAGAGAAGTACGACGACACCACCCACGGCACCCTGACCAGCGTGAAGACCACCCTGATGCAGGAGTGGGACGGGCTCCGCACGGGCGGCGACCGCGTGGTTGTGATCGCCTCCACCAACCGACCCTTTGACCTGGACGAGGCGGTGCTGCGACGACTGCCGAGGAGGATCCTCGTAGACCTACCCGATGCGGAGGTGGGCCCGGGGGGG
>CACKRE030002601.1:0-19554 GCA_902602495.3 Ectocarpus sp. CCAP 1310/34 | reverse complement strand
GGGGGGGGGCAGGGTCCGTCCGCAACAATCCTCGAGAGATGTCGGCCATGAGGGGTTTCCAAGAGAGGCGAGGTACGGTGTTCACGACCATGCAACGACGTTGGACGTCATCGAGTGCCTGCCGTTGACTCCCGGCAACGAACACGGGGTTCGTTACGCGAGCAATTGGTTTTCCGTGGCGGTGGTGAAAAATCACAACACCCCCATCATCGATACAGCAGTTGCAACAGAGCTTCGACGCTAATATGTTCCGCATGCCCGAGGAAATGTCCGGGTCGAGTCTCCGGTCTAGACAGAGGAAGAAGCACTACTGGACCTCCGACCTCGGGGTGAACTCCATGTCTTCCGCGTTCCCTTCCCGAAGAAGACATCACTTTTCGAATGTAGCTCAGTCCCAATCGAGGCGTTGGCGTACCTACGTGAGAACAACCGTTCTGTCGCGGCCTCATTCATGAGGATTAGATCAACTGCTCATCACGCGCAGGGCGCATGCTGCTGTCGGGCGTGTTGGCAAACGAACCTCCACACGACCCGTATTTACAGCAGTGCGGCCCGCTCTGTGGCCTGAGGTGCGTGGCGCAGCAATTCCAAGCGGTTACTGGCTGGCTGACGTGGGCAACCTTGTACGATGACGATTGGCCGGATTCGAGCCTGACACGGACCGGGAGATTCGTCCATTCCGCGCCATGCGGTCGTTGACGGATTGCCCACATGACACAATGAGAGATAGCTATCGTTCTCTTTCGTGTGGTACAAACCAACCGCCAACCTTCTATGCGTGTTCATTCGAATTTTTGGTGAGCCCACCGATCGACATGTCTCCTCACCTATCAAGCTTCTGAAGTTCCTCGCGGGCCAGGCTGTAAGGGAGGCGATCGACTTGTTGTCTCGTGCCGCCGAAATGAGTCAGTATCGTAGAGTTCAACAGGTAAGTTGGCGATGTTTCGTCAGGGTCGCCTCCACGATATCCCCATCACACGATGCCAGCCCCAGCAGTTTCATCACCTACAGCCTACATGGCTTGTTGGACGTTCTCTTCACCTCAACGTACATTTTCGTCTGCTGACGCGGCTGACGTCGAGAAAACAACGCCTGAGGCCCCCGTGCAACCAGGTGGTGCCCTTACAATATTGCAGGTCAGGTAGTCGCTTCAGTAGGCGGGCTAGGCGCTTTGCCCAAAGACGGCGTTGCTTGATTAGGCCAGCAGTTGCCCCGGTTTGTTTGGTTTGGCCTTCACCCAACACTATTGCACTGCTTGAAAGTCAAACGAACCGACCTACGTATCTCTCATCCGACCAGCGGAGGAAAAAATAACATGAACCAATCTATGAAAAACAACGACAAAAAATCGAGGCCGCCGGCCGTGTACGCTCGAGACCCGTACACGCAAAAAAATGGTCGGCCAACAAAAGCATCCGACCCCGATGAAAGTTTTGAAAATAAAGGCGTTGTTAGACTCACGAATTATCATCGGTCTCTTGACTTTATTGTCCCCAACTGAAAACAAGACCTGCCATCTCAAGAACACGAGGTCGTCCTCGCCGCAGCCCACCCGTCCTGCTTTGTGATAAAATAGAACAAGAGGCCTGTAGGATACTTGTATCGCACCGCAAGGCGAGATTCTCCGATCGAACTACGAAGCAGAAGTGGATGGTGCGGGGCACCCGAGATCCACGCTGAGACATGTCCAACAAAACTGGCACAAGTGCCACCCAGCCCGTTTTCATAACGACGTAAACAAACATGGTCACGTGTCCAGAAATCTTGTCGAACAAGAAAATTCCTTTTAGATTTCTTCCGTCTCTTTTTCATGAGTCGGTTCTCCTACTGTAACCTTTTCGGCGTCTACCTCTTAATTTTGCCTGCCGCGAAAGAATGCCGTACTGTGTGCTTCCTAAAATAGGACTCTTGCCAAACAGAATACACATGCCAGGGGGGGGGCGAGGGCGGACCCGTGTGAAACACAGAGTCAAACACCTGCTATAACGTGCTCAGTAAATACGATCCCCACATACCCTGCTGTTGCGCGAAAGACATCATGGCTACAAGAATAAGGGATTTGTCACTCTTTCGAACAAAATGTCACAACGATCAACCAGTGTGTGTTCAATCACGGTTCAACACCTGCTTGAAAAACAGGCGGACTTGTTCCTCCTGCTCCGGTGTCTCGGGGGAGACGCGGCTAGATTTTCCGATCGCCACGGTGCCCCTGGTACGATAGTAACGGTCCACCCGGTTGAGCGACTGCTCGGCGCTTAGTTCCGGGTACAGCCGTCCCAAAAGGCAGGATGCGATGAGACCTGTTCTGCCCCTACCAGCCCAGCAGTGGATGAAGGGCACCTGCACGGAACAGTGTTGCATCACCGCTGTGACCCCTTTGTTAATCGATGAAATCGAAAAACCTCATATAGCCAGACCGCACAACATCGTCCAAACTCGAGTGTGTCTCACGGAGCAGTGTGGGGGCGTCTTGAAAACGCGCCCTTGTGCAACAACGGTTGAATTATCTGCAGAACATGAGGGTTTCTCAATCGGGGAATAAGTATAGCGTGAAGCTCCGGTCCATTTTTCCATCTAGCCTCCTCTATCACTCATGCACACACATACCCGTCCAAGGACATTGCAGAATTATGCATGTTATCCATCCCCTTTTCATGGCGATACCTGCCTCTCCATGGGCCGCCACGTACGGACCCATTTCTTTCCACGGAAAACCGCACCAGGCCTTTCAGTCGAAATCGGATGGTGACACCAGAACCTTTTGGTCGTTGCGCTGACATGAAGGAGGCAATCCTCGCGAAACATGGCAATCCTACGATAGAAGTAATTGATTCACCCAACGGCACACCCACTGCTGTGTATAACACCATTGTGGCACATAAGCATATGCATTACCTTTCCTGACCTAACCAGGGCCTCCAGCTCGTCCACCAGCCCCGCCAGAATCTCCGTGTTCTCCGCCGGCGACAGGTCCGGTATGGGAAAGTGGTGAAACGCAAGCCCTTCCTCCCCCCTCGCTCCCAGCACTACCTCCGCCGCCCCCTCCCCTGTCCCCTGCCCTTGTTGTTCTCGCCCCCCCCCCCCTTCCTCCTCGCTGTTGTCTGCACCGACGTTAACAGCGACGTTCCCGCTATGGTCTGAGTCTCCCTCCACCTGACTCGAGATCGTCAAGGTTGCCGCAGAACCAGAAGCAGGAGCGTGGGTAGCGGCGGCGGCGGCGGCGGCTACAGCGGCCACGGCATCTCCCCGGTAAGCACGGAACCCCGAAAAGAACATGCCGTTGTCGTCCTTATCAGCCGGAGGGCCCCATTGACTCTCGTCGTCCTGTGGAGGAAGCTCCGCCTGCGCGATCCACGAAAAAAAGATTTTCCGGAGGGCGTGGACTTTGGCTGTTGCCGTCGAAAACTCAAGAGGAAACAACGACAGGAGGGGTCCCGTGTCATGAGTCAGGGACGGGGGGGGGTGGGGGGGTATGGTGGGTCGATTACAGAGCTATTGCGTGCACGAGGGCGTCGTCGTTTTCTTACGGGATACCTTCAGACTTGCCACAGCGGAGGGAGAGGGCATTGGTTGACGGTGCAAGTTTCTTCAATCTACAACCCAATCAAGTTTTTTATGAGGGGGAAAGTGGGACTGCCCACAAACACGCAATATCGAGGAATCGTGGTTGCCAACAGCTTCCTGCCGATGCTTCGTTCAATTTCGGCGGCCTCGAGCCATTGCGATATCCAATCGACATCGAAGTCACTATAAAAGTGTGCGCGACATAAGCAACGGTCAGTAGCCCCGGAGAAAGACCGGCAATGTTATGTTATATACTTCGGACCGCCGCGCCGATTAGGTGCGTCAAAGCAGAAACTTTAGTGTCCCATCAACCTCAGCAGGCGCCAACCTGCAGGCAGTAGAGGTCCGTTACCCCGCCCCTTAAGACAATGTCCAGCACACGGTCGCGAGCGATCTGTACGGTCGGTCCCGTCGTCAGGTCGGCCGGTATCTGTCCAGGGTACTTCCCCAGCAGCACCTTGCCGGGCACAAGCCTGAACAAGAGCGGACCGGCAACAGACGTATGCGGGCAGGTAGACGTCGGAGGCGCCGAAGGAAAGACATGTGGAATGTTAATGATAATAGTGTGGTTGCGCTGTTGTTATAGCATGACCTCCTGTTGACGTAAAGGTTTGTACTGTGAAATGTTCGTTTTACTTGGAGTCTGGTCGGGGGATGCAACAGAGAGGAAGCCACGATGAGATCGGATCGGACAAAGATGCTGCGCTTGCAAGAACGACTTCGCGGGAACTGCTTTATCAGCCGTCTACGGCGATGCCACCATAACAAAACGAACGGCTGAATGTAACCGCTCTCTCTCGTGGCATGGCCTCACAACAGGGCACAAGGGGTCGACCCGCCTCCACCTCGAGAACAACAAATAGTATGAACATTTTCTCGTGATTGTCCGTTTTTCACAAGCAACCAACCCTCCGGTGATTTTTTGTGCGATTGGCCAGCTGCGTGAAATACAAATGTGAGGTCAGCATGAACACCACTTCCAAGTTCTAAAAATAGCAACCACGTCCAGGTTACGATTCTGTTCATCCCGTGCCGCAGGAGTAATGCCGTCGTGGAACTTCAGCACGAACTCTCCCCAAACATTTGCTAAAGCCGGGGTTCCTTACATAGCGATGATCTTCTGTAGTTAACTGCGGTATGTTGCTACTCATGGCACAAGGAATGACGGATGACTGCTCCCCGGAGCCTTGGCGTTGAACAAGTACAGTCCTGGGGGAGGTACATTGCTGTATGCATACTGCATGCAGTACATATGCATGGTACAAAATTAAACTTCATTTCATCTCCACAGACCGGTGATTTTTTTCTGGCCGTTGTCGGTGAAACTTCGTTGCAAGGACACACTCCCCAACACACCAGTGCATTCTTTCTCTGGAATCCACCCGAGAAGTGGGAAATTACTCCCAGATGCTAGCATAAATACACAAGATACGCGTTGTTCCTCGCCCTTCCCCCCTGACGATTCCCCCTCGCTCACCAGTTCGCCCGCTCCGCAAAGTGATGATTCTTGTAGATGAGATCCTCGTCCTCGATCGGGACAAGGTTCGGTAAGTCAAACGCACTTGTCTGCGTCGGCCGGCGCGCCTGATCGTTGCAAGAAAACATCGCGGTTAGACAGGGGGCAGAAGACGTGGACGGTATACCGCGGTTATTGTGCTGTAGTAGCAGAGGAAGCGGGAACGTACGTAGCACGCTGTGGCGAGAAGCAAGTTCCCCCGGAGGTTGAAGAAAAATAAGCCGAGAAAAATCTGAGAAGGTTCATAGCTCAACCATTGTGTCCACGAAGTCGAAGAACGTAAGCACGTAAGCACCCTGTCAACAGGCGTACCGTAGGATCGTTGGCGCTATTTTGGTTGATTATGCGCGCTCTTCATTGAAGTTGCACACAACAGCAGTCAGTTAGCAAAGAAGAGAGAGAGAGAGAGAGAGAGAGAGAGAGAGAGAGAGAGAGAGAGAGAGAGTTGCGAGAACAAGAGAAATACACCAGAAGTGATGGATCTATAAGCCGGCTGTGTCCACTGCTGTATGTACAACATCTCTTGAGTAGCTGCCGTGCTTCTCGATTCATCGTCAGACGTACACGTACGCAAACTTGCTGAGTGTATGTAAAATACCTGGGTGGAGAGCCCATCCTCGACTTCCTCCTCCAGTCGTAGTCGAGACAGAGGGCTCAGAGCAATTCCTTTACGCGTGGACGTACTCATCGTGTTCCAGCTTTTCCTGGAGTTGCATCCCCTACCTCCAAGGCGCTTTACGCCATCAACGGGTGATGGGCACGATGGCGGAGAACGTCCGCCGGCAACGAAATCGAATTTTACGTTCATGTTTGCGTTTGGAACAACCCAGCCCGCGATACCATGGCTCGCTGGGGTAGACATCCCACAGCGGTACCTAAACTGGCGTCGCGGCAGGATCAACAGAAGCACTGGGTGTTTGTGGTTGCAGCACAAGGAGACATGGCATCTCCCCCACACCCTCTGAGCAACAGGATGCAGCAGCAGCAGCAGCAGAGAAAGAGAGGAACGCGTTCGTTTTGGTCGATGGGGCCCCTTGAGATCGCTTACAGTCTCGTGAAACGGTCGAACAAATACAGCAAGTACGGCTTTCGACGCCCCGACCACAACATCGCTCCTGCTGCTCTCTCGCTCTCCCTCTCTCTGTTCTTATCGCATAGACGAACGCCAACCACGATTGCTTCTGTACACCCCGTATCGATTCAAGCTCACAAAACATGGCCGCAAAAGTTGGTGCCGCTGACTCCGCGATGGATGCCGAATTCCTGAAACGAACGGTCGGCGAACCTTTGTCAGATGCCTTGACGGCGCTGGTTGTGGCCCAGCCGGCTGACCCGATAGAGTTCATCGGCGAAGCTCTTCTTGACTTTATTAAGCGCAGGGAGGCAGAAGCAAAGGTATGGGACTTCGTCGTGTATGTAGCTGTCAGGGACGCTGCCGAGGGTAGAGGAACATTGATATCCGCCCTTGCACAGCTTGCCGCGTTATTGGTTTGCCGGTGTTCGTTTGACAATTCCGTGGCTTGCTTCAGGAGCGAAGTGCAGTTGTTGAGACTACATGTGTATGGCAGACCGGGCCGCGGGTACATACTGCCTGTTCCAGGTGTGCTGCTGCTGATTTGTGAAGTAGTACTGTATGTGCTTTCGCCTATTTAGCATACTACTGTAGTTCTGGCCTCTGCCAGCCCAGCATCACCCTCTCGTTCTCCTGATAGACTAGTGCTTTCGTTTAGTCCTCAACCAAGAGAAACGAAGTTTCCGCGAGTCATACATTGTCAAACCAGCTTGGCCAAGTAATTGACGCAATCTATGGTAGCCCGCATGTTGTTTGTGTGTGTTGTCACCCAATGCATCCTGGGCATCAGAGTTGACAACTTTCGGCATGTACTGTGCCCACCACGTGTCCGAGGAATCAATCACGGGTTGCCCTATTTGAAGCGGAAGGGGGACGCGCCTGCTCTTGTAATGACTCTTGTTGCTGAACATGTACGACAAGCATTACCAAAGGATGTTCAACATGTTACAGAGGCCAGCAGTAATCCTCCGGCGACCACCCATTTCTTGCTCATACGTTTCTGTCCTTCCTTCTCAACTTCTTTGTATCGCTGGTAGCGGCACAAGCATGCGGAGGACGTAGCTCAACTACTCAAAGTGACTCGGGAACAAGAGGTAAGCACCGCCTGGGCGTTCTCATTCCAAGACGCCCCGATTTTCCGGTCATGTGTCGCCATCGAAAGCGTCTGTTCTTCAGATTGTTTCTAGCGCTACGAATAATTGCGAACTTCGTATTCAAGCACACTAAAAGTATGCCAGGTAGGCTACAGAAGTAGCTGAGTTGGTCAGCTTTCAATCAGACCGTTTGCTTAAAACGTGCAGACACCAACAATGCTCATAACTACCCGTACAATGTTTGAGCTTGGTCGCACGACTTACCCATACTACGTTCTAGCAACGGAGGAGAAATTCTAGATATTACTTTCACACCGCCTTTCTTTCGTTGTGCTCCTTCCGTCATGATAGTCTACATACAAAAGCGTTGCCAGGAAGAGAACCTAGTGGCAAACGTGAGACAGACGTAAACACGATGCCGATGACCACACCAACAACCAATCGACAAGTTCTCACTGTTTGTAGGAAATCGCCCGCGCTGAGAGTGCGGCAAGAGAAGCGGCAGTCCAGGCCAAGTCGGACGTCGAGCGGCAGGCGGAGGAAGCCATGGCACACGCGTCGACTCATCCCGAATTGTACACAAAGGTGAGCGGTTCAGGCAATATCGACGAGGACCCGACACGCATGAGGACGAGCGCGTAAGGGGCACGACCCGCTACTGCTGAAGCGACAAGGTAGCGCTGCCGAGACAGAACGTCGTGTAAACATCGTGGAAGGTTAGCGAACAGGACGTCATACATAATCTGAAGCCCGCGGGAGAGATGAAACTACCATGTCTGAAATAGGGGTGTGTGCCATCCAACAGCTCGTTTTCTTATTGATTTGTGTACCAGCTACAAACAGCGCTTCGTGCAGAGTACGGGGCCATATTCCCGGTACCCTTGGAATGTAACGCCGCACAAAAGTACGTACATGGGACCATTACGCGGTCGTACATCCTAAGGTTCTAGAGTGACTTGCAAAATGAGGTGTTGGTCCCGAAATATCGCCTCGTTTCTGTTCAACCGTGTTCAGGCGCTCGGCTTGGTTAAGGAGAGGCTAGGGGCGAGCGGTGTTCAGCTTGGGCGGAAAGTGGTGGTGGAGGGACAGGAAATCGTGGAGTTCATCGCGGCCTCAGAGGGTCGAGAATACATGGTCGGAAAGGTCGGTGCATGTTTGCCGCTGCTGTAGTTAGGCCGGTTGAGCGGCGCAACTGCGTTGTATCACCGAACTTGTTAGAATCGCATGGCTTACTGTCCATCCCGACCTTCTAGGCCGACCGCACTTTGTGTCAAGGATTGTCTTTGTTTCTCGGAAGACCTCCTCCCGTAAGTTCGCCGCGTTTGCACCGTGCGAACTCCTCGGGATTTTTTCTTTTTCGCATTTGTTCCATCCACGTTTTCAGGAGATCAAGGGTTTGAAGGAGGGCGAGGACCCAGAAGACGGCGAGGCTAAGGAGGAGGGTGTAACCTTCGACCTGTGGAAGAAAACGGAACAGCCGCCACCGGCAGAGCCCGTATATGACGAGGTGCGGCACGCCACTGTTGCTTTTATCTTGGGGGTGCATTATACCTTATCGTGTTTACAACTGTCGTTCCTTTGGAAGTCAGGATACACAAAAGTTGCGCAGGCAAACAGAATCCACAAATCAACAACAGACGTTGCAGACGTGGCGGACGTGGCGGACAACTTCCCTTTTTGTTGGAGGATTTTCACCAAGAATAAATAGGTCTTGAGTGTAAGAATTTTGTCCACGAAGGCGCACTTTCATCTTCCGACATTCTTGATCCTAGATTGTGCAAGTAGCCTACGCAACGCCTGGCATTCCTCGCCACATGTTAAGAGAGAAAACGAGCCCCGGCTTGTGGGACGGTCGCCACCCGTTGTCTCGATAGCGTTACTGTAAGGGTATTATCGTATCGATTATCATGGTTAGTCTAACATGCTCTTTCTGCCCGCCATGCATGGCCTGTTTCTTGAGGTGCAGAGGACTCGACGTACGACGTTGCATCGTACTAACGGAATGTTAAGCACGTTGTCCTGGAGTGTAGTGTTTCTTTGCAGCTTGTTGTCCATAGCATTTTCAGAACGCCAATTCTACGACTCCTGGTGTCAGGTGTAGTTCAGCCACGATGTCAAAGGAGAAATGATCGGTTCGTGGCCTTGTCACGCGGCCTATCAGCCTAGTAAAACCAGCGTTCCACCACAAGGAGAGCTCGACTTGCCTACTCCCGCCTCTATATTCGACAATACACGATCTTCGACCACTTGGTGGTGCGGTTACCTTTCTTGAAAAAACTAGCAAACCTCACTCAATGACCGCCGCCATTGAAGGACTCTGCCCCCAACTACCGCGGTACAAGTCGCATTATATTCTAAATGAACGTTTCAGAGCACTCTCCTTGCCCGATGCCCATACTACGGCCGGATACCCACATTACGCCCTACTTCCAACCTTCGTTGTGCCTCAACCGGGCGGGCGGGACCGTAGGAAGGCGAGCTTGTTCCGGGTGAAAACGAGCCCGAGCTAATCCCGCCGGAGCACGTGCTGATCGAAAACGTCGTGCGCGACCCGCGCGTCAAGTTTTTCGGCATTCCCAAGCTGGGGGCGTACCTGGCCCTCCCCATCACCTACGGCTCGTGGCTACACCCTGGAGGTTTGTCGAAAGACACGACGATAACTATTACGATGATGATGATGGTGTTGGCGTTGCTGCTGCGACTACTGCTGCCGTTCTAGTTGGCGATATTGACTATGTTGGTGGTGTTCTCTAGTCTTGCACGTTGCTCGATACCTGGTATGTCGAGTAGAGTCGCCAGGAACGGGAGGTGAGCACGCCTACGGCCATGCAGCCGGTAGCGCAGGGAGAATAACCGTTCAATCTCAACCCGGCCGAAATGAAGCGGGACAACATTTCTTGGTCTACCAATCGAGCAAGACCTGCTCGTGACACTAACCTCCGTCTCTTGTCTTCGACGAGAGATGCGGTCGAGAGACAGACACCGGAACGTTGGCACGAAGAAAGCACTTTATGCTCGCTGTGATGAACTACCCTCCCCATCTTGGTCTCTGCACGCGCGCTTGTGCTCCAGGCATCTCCGATGCACCACTGCCGTCAGAAGACGAAGAAGCCCCCGACGAGGAGGAGGGGGGTTCCAACGAGGCGGGCGCCGATGCTGCGGCGGAAGAGGAGGTGTGTGGGTGGGTGGGCCGTCGTCTTGCAGTCGTTCTCCAGTCCTGGCCGTGACGTAAACTGCACCTGTAGATCTACGACAGCAGTATAGATGCTGTTGGTCTCGACAGACGGCCAAGTTTTAGAGGGAAACCGAGAAGGGTTGGCATGCGACGTCACGTTGTCAGACAAATATTACGCCCGTGGGTGGTAAAACTGAGGTACTGACTGTTCAGAAAGAACTATTTGTTCTTCCACCGAGTCGCGTTGTTTGTTTGAAACCCGAACTCACGCGGCAACTCAGTCTAGGCCGTGCAAGGAAATTCCTACTGACACCCTTGAACCTTATAATTAATATGGTCTTTCTGTTTCCAATCTTATCCTTCCGTTCTGGTAGACCCACGGCTGTCCCACTCCCCTCACCCTTTTCTGGTCGCGTGGCAGCCGGGGGACGGGGCCGAATCAGGGAGCTTCACAGACGAAAAGCCTCCAAAATCCCCCGCGAGCCTGTATAGCAGGAACGACGCCCCCGTTCAACTGGTCCTGAGCATCGACACCATTGGGCAGGTAGCTTTCGCCAGCTCGAGTGCATGTGGTTGTGTGTCTCATAATTCGTGTTTGCTAGCCGCCTTCCCTGACTTTTCATGTTGATCATCAGCCTCGTTCGAGTGTCGTTCTAGGCAATGACGGGAAAAGCTGGGTTCATGGAGTGGTGATGATTCGCGGAAGTCATGGTAAGGGTGATAGGGTGTCGAGTTTGGGCGACACGAATCTCAACACTGCTGTTTGCTTGGGTTACGTACGCCAGCGAGGCAGTTTTACGTGCTCCAAGCGCCGACCAACAGAGCATTGACACGATCCAAGACGAGAGACGCACCAAGGCGCCTTTCGATGATACCCGCACAATTATCCCGCAACTCCAAGGTTTTGACGGTGAAAATACCTGACAAGAACCGAAAGCGTCGAGAGAAATATGATTTGACAGAAAACCGTTCCCGCGACCAAGACGTGCGCTAAGCTGCCGACCCGACCAATGTCCTTCCAGAGCGGCGGAATAAGCTCCGTCGAGGAAAATCCGCCGAGTCTATCGCCCACCAAGCATGACGGTCATCCATGATAAATTGTTATAGGGGCGGTGCTTCAACTCGAGCGATATCCTATGGGCCAAGTCTTGGGCGGCGAAAGTGAAGGCCAACGTTGAAGCCCTCGAGGTATGAACATCAATGAACAAATTGGACCATGGTTTTGTGCACTGCCTTTTTCCGGTGTTCGTTTCAAGTTTTTTTGACCAGCGTCACTTCTGTCATAGTGGAATGTGGAATGTGGCTAAGCGGTAACGTTGGTTATAGTGCTTTTGCCCTCAATATCCACCGGCTAGGGTTCAATCAGTTTTGGGGGTAAGCTCACTTATGGGGTACCAAATGGGGAGGAATGGTCACACCTGCATTCCAGTTATCCAAGGTCCGAACCTAGCAAGCTGCTCCTACAGCAGATATTCCTTCATTTTCACGAGAGATGCGCAGACTCGCAGTCTTGGTTGGTCTCAAGTGGTATTGATTTCAGCGTGGTTTCGATACCTTTCGTTCACATCGGTCGTAGCGGTAACTATGTGTTGGTGGAGCCATGGGGTGCTCCGCGATTTTAGGGTCTTGCGACACCCAAGCCCTCCCCGATAAACTTCGCAGCTGATCAGATCTCAGTATTTCTAAAGCGTTAAGTTGCTGCTACATCGTTTTTACGCTTACAAGGGGGGATTTTTTTAACTTTCCGTATTTCTCCCCTGTCGGTCTCTCTCTTCCTCGCTCCCTAACGTGGCGTGCCTCCCCCCCCCTCGTCCCCCGTCCCTTTCAATATTATCTCCTAATTCTCTCTACGACACTTGATATGTCCACTTCATTTCTGTTGGGGCTCCTGATCTTTCCGTCGCAAGGTTTCAGGGTTCTCATCCGAAACTCGGGGCGGCCGGCATGCACTCTTTTCTCTGGTACACGCACCCGTGTTCGGTGACGAAGCATCGCTTGTCTGGTTACTTCCCCCGTTGCCCTTGCCCCCCCCCGAAACATATTTCCATACTCTTAGCGTCAGCAGTTCTGTTCGTTGTCCAGAAAAAGTTGTACTGAACAACAACTTCTTCACTTGCTCATCCGCCTGCCTCCCGAAACTGTCCTGTTTTCTTTCTTGTCGGATCCTCGACGAAAACCTCAATAATACCTACAGTGTCGCATGTTTGAGGACGAAGCGGCGCTTATCCCGTCGTTGCGAGGGAGCGAGGTGACCGATCTTGTGGCGAAGGTCACGGAAGGCGAGGAAACTGCTGTTGCGGAGGCGCTGGCCCTGCTGGAGCCCGGTACCCCGGAGGCCGAGAAGGACAGAGTAACCAAGGTACGCAGCAGGGCCGGCTGCGGTCGGTGGTGGTTCGTTCGCGGTCAAGAGAAGTAGCTATAGACAGGTGGAATTTCGGCGCTGCTCGCTTGCTTGCTTCGCGATTATGATAGTAGCGAGTTGTTCAGATCACCATCGCACTATTAATTAAGAGTCCCTCGCTGCGCTCGAGGCTAGACCAAGGACAGGACGGAAAAGCGAACGAACTACGGGCCCGCTCTCAGATCAGCCTTTTCGGAATGCGGGAATCTACGGTGCTGAAAATGCCCTCACTCCCACCGTACACAACAGCGCTCTCACCATCACCTTCCCGTACCACTCGCGTCTTCTACAGACTATTCAGTACCGCATCAAGACGAAGGCGGTGGAGGCTGTCGGAGACCTAGTGAGCCTAATGGGGGAGCTCAACCTCGCCCCCCCGGTAGCCGTTCTCGACGTTCTAGAGCGCGTGTTGCTCCTGGTCGGCAAGGATAGGGCTGATCTGTGTGATTCCAGGTGCGCGAGGAGCCTGCTATCGGAAAACAGTCGACGTCTCGTAGGACGAGCTCCAACTCTTTGTACAGGAGCACGAGTGACATCAAATTTTAGATGGAGGTCTCCAACACAATCATTGTCAGATCGCGAGAGTCTCCTCGACGTTTCGGAGTCAGTCATCACACCAACACCATGCATACCAATTCGTTGTTTTGATATGGCGGGTATCGGTGGCAAGTTGCGAAACTCTGATCGACTGATTCTTGAACAGCACCAACGCGACGATTGATTGGACGACGAAGACAAGCTCTAACTCCTACAGTACAGAACCTGGATTGGTACGTGAACAGAGGAGGCACTTTACCACTGTAATAGTGCGCCGGACCGGTCGCACTTCCGAAGACAGAGAGAAAAGTATATTTTGGGATTGTGAACTGTGTACAGGGGATGATAAGGACCATTCCAAATGGGAACGAGATGGTGACAACGAACGGATGTGCCTGCTAAAGTTTGGTACCATGAGAGCCCAAGTGCGAGAGAAACTTGTGACATCGGGAAAAGAAAAGGGAAAACCGTCGGTACGAACATGAATAGAAGCACGTGACGCCCGAAAGTTAGCGGTCTATCTACAACGATAAATAGAGAGGGTGTTTGGTCGATGGTCGAAAGACTACCGTAAGTAATGTGTGAAAGCCTCTCCTGCTGCTCACGTCCATGCTACATAGGGGTACCTTGGACTGGGTAGCCAAGATGCGGATGGTCGTGAGTACGGAGCTTGTGCCGGCCATCTCGGCCTTCAATGCGGAGGACCCAGCCTCCGCGGTGCGAGCCGGAGAGGCAAAGGTGGGCAGCAGCGGCCAGCGATGAGCTATGGGCAGTTGAAGCCCGCTCCGTTAGCACGAAACCAAGCAATACCTTGACAGTCGATAGGCTCGTGACTTGTCTGGCTGCAGTGTATTGTCGGAAGGATATGGCAACACGGAGCGACGCTAGGTTGTCTTTCAGCTTACACCTCGCATTAGAACACCCCCGCTCGGAGTTCCAGTCACCTATTGTTCCGGGGAGGCGTGCTCCCCTAAGATATGCCTGGTGACGGTCCTAGTTGCTACAAGACAGCCTTCACCTAGACTTGGAATGCCGTGGAGTCAATGGTGGACGTCCAACAGTTTGCCCGCCGTTAACCAACCGCGTTCACGCCGCACGTATGCACGCCTACTCAGTCAAAGTCTCCGACACCGCTTGAACCTTCCCACGTTTATCCCCCACACATCTTTGACTCCTGTTGCCAATATTTAGCTGCTTCTGTCGCGCTTGAGATCGCCTCTCCTTGAACACGATGCTACCATCAGGAAGCCGTGGAATCGATGGACGCAGAGAGTGTGAAGGCCTCGAACGTCCCCGCGCTGGTACTCCTGGAGTGGATGTCCAGCGCCATCACCGAGGCGGAGGATGCGGCAGCGGCGGCGGCGGCGGCGGAAGCGGCGGCGATTGCAGCGGCGGAGCAGGCGGCGGCGGAAGCCGCGGAAGCCGCGGAAGCCGCAGAAGCCGCGGAAGCGGCCGCTGCCACTGCGGAAGAGGAGGGCGAAGAGGACTGACGAAAGGAAAATTGACAGCAATACTAGCCAAACGGGGAAGGGAAGGGGGATGTGGTAAGGTTGGGCAGGGTGGGGGGTCTTGCCGCGAACGACCACAAGTGTTCACAACAACGGCGGGGGGGACAGTTCTATCGGGGGTACGTGAGTTGTATCAATCGGTTTGGTCAACCCAAGAGTCCAAGAAGCACTGCGAAAGAAAGTGGAGCAACGGCTATACGGCGGTCGTCCCGGAGCATGGGTTGGTGGGTGTTTGGGTGTACCGAGCGTGCTAGAGCATTTATTTGACTTGTGGATTTGTTCTCGAAGAACCCACCAAGTAGAAAACTGAACTGGTGACACGTCGTTATGAATCAAGGTCCGCAATTCGCACTTACTTACGGGGTGTGTTTCTATTCGCATGATTTTCTCCCCTCATGAGGAGCCCGTTGAGGCTCTGAAGTTTGACTGTCCTTGTCATCTACTTCGAAGTATTATCCCTTTGGAGGTTTCTTCTCCTTGCACGCCATGCTGGACGGAGTGTCTTTTGATACAACTGTCTCACGATTGATTCAGAGAAGTTCTACAGAAAGAAGTGTATAAGTGTTTTAGCTGACCAGGCCTGTGAGCTTTTTTTGTGTCGCACTATGGTCACTCTGGTCACGCTCTCGAGTGTACACGCCTTTGCTTGCATGACCCATCATTGTGCGATATGCAGCAAATGAGCACCGTACCTTCCCACCGCGGCAAATAAATATGGGTTTGTTTGGTGCTGCTCATTTGTGTCGGTGTAGACTACAGTATCACTTCCTCGCCACCCAAGCTCGCGCTTCGCAATTCGCAACCCACCGTGACGAATCCGGAAGCTGCGCGGATGCTCCATTCCTAGAAGGGGCGGGGATGAAACGTATTAGGGGAGTATTGAGACACCATCATCAGCTAATCAATACCATTTCACGTCCATCAGTTCCCGGCTTCTCTGTGGTGCGGGGGGATTTTTTGGAAGGTACAGTGTAGTAATAGGTCGAGGTGAAGTGTTTGCATGCTGCCGCCCGCCTTCGCACAACAATAAGGTACATGTGTTTAAGGGCTAGGCCTGGAGGCAGACGAGAAGTCAGC
This sequence comes from Ectocarpus sp. CCAP 1310/34, assembly GCA_902602495.3. Classification (NCBI taxonomy): domain Eukaryota; class Phaeophyceae; order Ectocarpales; family Ectocarpaceae; genus Ectocarpus; species Ectocarpus sp. CCAP 1310/34. The sequence continues at coordinate 3,610 of CACKRE030002601.1, read as the reverse complement.
GCGGGTATGGTAAAATTGCTGGGGATACAGAATAATAATAATATCGTTGTGGAGCTCTCCCTTCCTAGTGGGGCCTTCCCGTGTTAGTCCGCGTGGATCGGGGCAGGGGGCTACGGAGATGAGTGACCGAGCAATCGCAGCCACAAACAAGTTCCGATCATTTTCTCGCGGGCCAACACACGAGATACGATCTGAGCCTACAGAGGACAATAAACGTAACAGCAAGCCGCGAAACGTAAATTAGACTAGAAGGGGATATTGGTTGTAGCATGTCACCCCCCAGCTTCATGACTTTCTCTTGAACGCCATGTCCATCTCTCTCTCTCTCTCTCTCTCTGCACCAAGCGGTGGTGATGGCAATCATGTTTGGAAGGGGAGCGAGAGTCCACATGAGGATAGGATAAGGGGTGAGAGGGAGAGGGAGGGAGAGAACGTGCAGCGTGCCACTACTATATATTGCTGTGCACAACAAAGGCAGACAGACAGCAGAGACCAGCGAAGCGAAGAGTGCAGGGGCGAGAGGGCGCGCTTTCGAAGGCGTATATAGGCCAGCGCTGGCGAGGTTCTTGCGCTCGCCAGTTCAACAATTTTTGGGTTGTGATTGGAGGTAGACACGAAACCAAAGCCACAGCAGGTTTCCAGCCCTCAGGCAGCACCAAGGCGCTAGCTAGGCCTCACTAGGCCTTACCCACCCCACCCTAACCCAAACCCAACACCCTTAAATCGGTTGTTGTTCAGTGGATAGGCCTAGCTAGGTCGCTGTACCGAGCTACTGGAGCGTGCAAGAATCTCGCCAGCGCTGGTGTATATACAATGAATGGTATATGACAATAACAATCAAGCTAATTTGTCCTTGTCATATACAGTGCCAGCCCGCACTTAAGAATATAGCACTTAAGAATTTGATGCTAAAAAAAATCAAAACGTTACCGATAAGAACACGTGCTCAGCTGCACGCCCTGTTAGGAAGAACACACACCTGAGGTGCAAAACTGCTGCTACAAATAAGAACGATAGCAATGCAGCGGCTGCCAGAAAAGAATACTCTCAGGGGGAGGGAGGGAAGAGGGGGGAGTGATCCCAGACAGAGTACAGAGTATTGGATTTGGGAGGGGTACATACCCCACATATCAACATTTGTATTTTTAAAGAGGGCGAGGGTGGGCATTGTACGCACGCGTCGTGCCCCTGGGTGCCCCCGAGAAAAGCGTGATGCGCGGGCGGGGTGAGCTCCCCAAGGCGAGGTCCATTCTTATCATGGACAACTTGCACGCGTAGACCACGGACGAGTTCAAGGAGTATCTTGCGAACCACTACAATACTCTCGCCTGGTATGGCCCTTCGGAGTGCACGGACGAGGCGCAGCCAGTTGATGCAGGAGCCGGACGATTTCTCAAGGTGGAAGTCGGGAGGCAGATGGACATATGGCTCGAGCAGTCGGACAACCTCGAGAGGTGGGAAACCGCGTCGCTGACAGCTTCTGATCGGCGCGTCCTGATCGCTCAGTGGATGGGAGCGGCCATGGCAAGACTCAACAGCCAACAGGCGTACCGATACCGCCTTTTCGAAAAGTGCGGGATAGCCATGACCGTGGACGGCTCGGGCGATGATCAAATCATCTTGGAGGGTTTGGACAAGCCGTATACCTTCGCTAACGATGAAGACAGTAGCGACGACGAACAAGGTTCGGAGAACGGCAACGATGAGCCTGAGGGGCGGGCGGAGGAGGACGATGGAGGACGTGAGACGCTCATGGAGGGCGTTGACTCCAGCGATGAAGACGACGGCGGTAAGTTTGTTTTGCACAAAACTAACTCTTCATCTTCTTTTTGTTGATGACGATGTCCTTCATGTTGACATCAGCTTGTTTCCGCGCACGGCTACACTCAAATTATGATAAGTTCAGGTTGAGTTTGGCGACGTGACACCCTAACTTCCTGTGCTTCCCGTTGCCTCGTTCGCAGACATCTCTCAACCCCAACCGACGAGCTAGCTCTTCTGGACGACGACGACAGCATGGACCCACAAGACCCGGAGGATGAGATACAGGGAATGGAGATCCCGGCAGGCTTTCGTATTCAAGAAGCTAAACCGGTTGCTCTTGACAGATTGCTTTTGCGGCGTGGAGTGCTCGTTAGGCTGGGCATGGGGTGGTTTGGAGGGTTGATCACTCAACAATCAATCTCAGAAGGACACTCGCCACCTGTACGACTACTGTGTGCAGCTGGAACTAGACCAGAGTACGCGCAAGATGAAGTTGCCCTTAGACAAGTACAGCGGAGATTCGGATGCGGCTGTAGGCTCCTGGTTTTTATTTTTAATTTTCTTCATATCACACAACAAATCCGTCTCTCTCTATCTATAGAAATAAGTCTAAGATGGATTAGCAATGAACCCATAGCGTGAGCGAAAGCTACCTGTTTGTCTACGGTTTCTTCCCAGACAGCATTCAGCGATATCTCCCCTGTGGGTAACAGGCTCAACAAGGCAGTTTGGTAGCCATCTTGTGTATCTATCTGTATGTTATGTTGGGAAGTTGTAGACGGAAAATTTAGGGGAACTCGGTTTGTCGGGTGTTCTAATATGGCACCCTTATTATTATGTGGTTGCGGAGCAAGCGCGTCTCGGGGTGTGTATATTTCCGTCATGAACTTTATTTTTGTGTGTGATGTATGGGAGCATGTGCGGGACGGTGTTGTGTAATTGCACGTCATTAAATGTGCGAAGGGCACGGGAGAACATTATCGCATCATTGCCTCCTGACGTGGCCGTCGATAGACTCGAGAGGCGTATGGTTGAGGTTTCATCACCGATATGTGGGTGTGTGATAAATGCAGTGGGTATGGTCACCTCTCTCGCCCGTGTGTCTGCAGAAAGTATGGCTACCTTTCCCATTTGTAGACAGCGCGGACCATAAGTAAAGGCAGAGTGTATCATTTCATGCATCTACATCAGTTAGTTGTACGTGGAAAGGGAGGAATGAGAGGTTGTTCAATTTTGACGGTGTGTGTATGGGTAGAGGGAGTACTCCCTGTGTCCGTGTTGTTCCCAGGTTTTGTCGCATCAAGTGGCAGCATGTGTCATGGACAGGTAGACGTGGAAGGGCGGCGAGAGTTGAACGGCAGCGGCAGTATGTTGTGCATGGTGGCATGTTGGGCTTGTACAAAGACGCAGTCCATCTTCGACCACACACAAAGGAGTTTGTTCGTACCTGTCGGAGTTTTGGCGGGCCCGCCAAGTCAGTCTCAAGCAGCAGTAGGAAGGAGCGAACAGACGCAGTGCTTCTCTACAGCTTTAGACTCCATCCTCCTCAAATCCTAACGGAGATGATTACGTATCGCACAACGGCTGGATCCGAATTGCAGGCTAGCTCCGAAAACCAGGAGAGGTGGGGGAGTAGCTCAGACGAATGGCTGCGTGTGCGCTCCTTCATGTGCATACTTGGCTGACGCTTTGAAGGGTAGACTTCTGGTTCAGTGGAATTTTGGCGGCATTTCGGTATTTCGGGTATTTGCCGTTGTCACCTGGATGCATGGGAATTTTGGCGAAGAAGTCGGTCATAAATTTGTCACTCTACTTGCAAGGGACACGTTTCATTTTCAGTGTTCCC